>JAQIWX010000730.1:0-14015 GCA_034696785.1 Lepidocyrtus cyaneus | reverse complement strand
CAGAGGCAGTGCCGTTATTTTAGTTAAATAGGGAGAGAGTTAAAGTTAAGTATAATATAGTCTAGGTCTAGATTAGTTTATGGTTTTGTCGTGATATTTTGTTACATTAGCCGTTCTGTCGTATCGTTATAATATTTTATTTGGGATTATAGATTCCTCCTTTGTTCCTGTTAGCAGTTAAAATAAACACACGCTTTTGGTTTTGGAAATGATTAGTTGGTTAGTTAGTTCAGATGTCAGATCAGATCGTTCGTGTCGACCTAATTGGGATAGACAATAGAGGAATAAGTTAATTGTTACATGATATGATGAATGATTGTTGGATAGAGAGTTATTCAGTCATTATTATGATGAGGTGGTGAAGCTGTTGATTTGCTAATTGTTTGTGATTTAGTTTTATTGGAGGAGGAACAAGGAAAAAAAGTTGGGTGAAGTTTAGGAGCTGGCCTGGCACCTGGCGCTAGGAGCGTGCGTGGTCTGCAGTCATTCCTGATAAAATTGCGATGAGAGAATTGAGATATTGCGACAATCACTGACTGCGTGAGCGTGACGTAAATGGTGATGAAGAACCGTTATGATTACAGATTATGATTGTTGTTACAGGGCAGGTAGAAGAACTATGCAAGTTTAGGTAGGCTTTTTCATTGTTACACATTTAAGTAAATTGTCACAAACAGTGTCGCAGTTAAAAATTAAATTAGTTTAATTAGTTAGACGGAAATTTTTTGTACAAAAAGAATCAGCTTCCATCAATGTGTCACGTCACGTGTACTTCCAGTGGATTTAAATGCTCTTATTTTAGATGAAGCGCAAAGTATTAATAGGTTAAATAAGAAGGGTGAGTCACTAGTTACACTTGTTTTACTTTGTTGTTGGAATAATTGGAAATTAATTAAAAAATTAATTTATTTATTATTAATGAAAGAATGATTATCGAATAATTTTTGTTTGCTTTTTTTTTGTTTTACATTTTTTTACAGGAATTTAGACAGTTTTTTGGAGCTAACTAGGCAGCTTTAAGATTCGGCTAAATATAATAATGGAGGATCAGCGAGGAGGGTCGACGGAGGCGGATGGGGACTCAACCCCCATTCAACAATGGACTTGTCAACAACTTGCCACATATCTCCATTCTAAAGGACACCCGGAACCTTATATCCAATCCATTACTCAGGAACAAGAAATTGACGGGAAAAGTTTATTATTGCTAACGGAAGAAGATCTCAAATCACCATCCATTGGGATAAAGGTACTTTCAAAGTTATGACTCGTGAGGGAGGTCAACAAAGTTAATTGTTTTGATAAGATGATTCCATGTTAAACGGTTGTGTTTTTTGTTGTTGCAGACTGTAGGAGAAGTGAAACGACTCTACTTCGACATCCTCGAGCTACAACAACGAGAGTGCTTATCAAATCCCCGAATCTCAAATCTCCTCACTGGACATCCCCTCGCATCCGCTTCGATCCCCTATCAGCAAAGAGCTAGTCAACTAACGGCCTCCCTGGAAGCTTCATCAGCAGCCACCCAAACAAGTAAAAGTAGCAGAAGGCATCGACGCCAAGTCACCTTCGACCAGGAAACCACTTCCGATGAGTCCCAGCTGGAAGAGCTCATCGAAGCCAAGCTCCGCAAGAGGAGGCCGCTCCTCCAAAATGACTCATCGGCAGAAGAAGAGACCGCCACTTTTGTTAATCTACTTCGCTCCAGCAGAAGCAACGGTGGGGTAGGTTCTTCCTCCCAAAAAACAGGAGGAGCAAATAGTGTGGGAGGAGGAGGAGGAGCAACTGGAAATGGCGGAAGCAAGAACGGCTCTCCCCGACATCACCCCAGCTCCGTTGATTCCAGCCGGAGAGCCTCCTCCACTACCTCAAACTGTAGAGCACTTAAGCCCGAGTTTAGTAAGGCCCTGGTGGCCATGGGCTATGTTTTCATTGTGACATGGATCACTGCTCTTGTGATGGTTATTGTGCATGATCGTGTCCCCGACATGGAGAAGTATCCTCCCCTTCCCGACCTCTTCCTCGATAATATGCCTCATATTCCGTGGGCGTTTGAGATGTGTGAGGTCACAGGGACCATTCTACTGACACTTTGGCTGGGTGTCTTATTCTTCCACAAGCATAGGATGATCCTTCTCCGAAGATTTTTCGCACTCAGCGGGACTGTCTTTTTGCTGAGGTGCGTTACCATGCTCATCACAAGCTTATCCGTCCCCGGCACTCATCTCAAGTGCAATCCCAGACCGTATGGGGACTGGAAGACTAGGCTGTATAATGCCTATTTGATCTGGAGAGGTGCTGGAATGAGTATACAAGGGGTGCGCACTTGCGGGGACTACATGTTTAGCGGACATACTGTGGCATTAACTATGCTCAACTTTTTTGTCACAGAATGTAAGTAAAAATTGATGCTCAAGTGATAACTGCAATTATAAAATGGATCATGTGAGTTGTTAGATATAAAGGAAATTAATTAAATGTTTAATATTTTACAGACACAACCAGAAGGCTTTACTTCGTCCACACTTTAAGTTGGCTCCTCAACACTTTCGGGATCTTCTTCATATTGGCAGCCCATGAGCACTACTCGATCGACGTTTTCATCGCATTCTACATCACCTCCCGGCTCTTCCTCTACTACCATACCCTGGCCAACAACCAAGCCCTTTTCCAGCGAGACTCCAAACGGACCAAAATCTGGTTTCCCCTCTTCTCCTTCTTCGAGTCCGGAGTGGATGGTCCCGTCCCCAATCTTTACGAGTGGCCGATAACCTTCCGAAGAATCAAGATTCTTCTTCGTGAGCTTGTCCTCGTGATTGAGACCAAGTGGAGAGGGAAGTTTTTCAACGAAGGGGGATTCTTCCGAGGAAGATCATTTTTTATACGACCCAACACCTCCTCCTCCGTTGCGGATTTGAAGATTAATTAGTTTAAAAAAACAAAACGAATGATTAATGATGAAATCAACAACGCTACACCTTACAGCTACAAGATAAATACAGTTAAAGTTTGAAAAAGGGAAACATGATTTTTATTTTCATCACTTCATATCTGATATATATTATGCAATAGTTACGTGGTACGTATTTATAGTGTAATACATAATGTTACACACAAAATGAAGAAACATTTAAAAGAAAAAAAATCTATTACAAATAAATAAATGGCATATATGCTTAATTTACATACAATATTTATTTATTTACCTAAATCCTATTTTTCACTCATTTGTTTAAAGCGACGGTTTTTTTTTCTACCAAGTAAATTGATTACAGTTTCCTACTTAATAAATAAGAAATATATATCGACAATCAGAATAAATAATAGAATATAAATTGTTTCAAAACCTCTCGTTCTCCTCTCTTTCCTCTGCGGCTGCAAAACAAGGGAACCTTTTTCCTATAATCTTTGGCTCCATTTAAATTCAAAATCCCCTTTTTAAAATTATACTTTTATACTGCTACCTACCTAACTTATACCTAGTTAAAGTTAATATTTAGCACTAGAGTTTTCACTTAAAATGTAACTTAAATGCTTACATGATTATTTAATTTATAATCATCCTTATTATTATTCTTATTGTAGATGAAGTATAAGTAAGAGCTAGTTACTCATATAATTTCCCTAATCAATTTCAATCAGCGTGTTCTCTGTTTTTTAGCGTAGTGTAGAGTAGAAGAAGGTTTTTCCTTAAATATTTAGTTTATTCTATAAATCCGAAGCAACCTATTTTTTCATATCATGTAATGTAACGTGTCAGTCAGATGTACATCATGCATAATTAATTAGAGTTTTTAAAAAGGTCTAAGTTATCTATTTAACCATATTCTTGAGTTGTTGTAAAAATTCATAGTAAGAAACCGAGCCTTCCCCGCGGTCTTCGACTAGGCTGTTCACAAACCACATTCGCTCTTTACTGTCCTCCCTAGAGTAAGAAAAGAAAAGGGAAGTTAAATAAATCCGTCGTTCTTGTTCCGAAGATAAGACAATAATGACTAATTAAGAGCAGAAATTATTTTAAATGCATGAACCCGTACCTTATAATGCGGATAGGAACTTGGTATGGCTTATTAGCTTGAAGAACGGCAATAAAATTACGGATTAGATTAGACCACTCTGTTTCCAGCTCGGGAAGATCATCCTGAAAGAAAGCAATGAGAAGATAATACAGGATAAGCATTATGTTAAGCCTTTATTTAATTTTGATACTTTAAGTTCATTTTCAACAAATGAAATCAAAAATCGTTTGTGTTTGTTCATTTTAATTGAGTATATTTTACCATTTCATGAAGCGCCAGAAAACTTTGCACTCCCAACACATCCTCACAAAAGTGAACAGAGACGTTTCGGCACACGTAGATAAGAATTAGCTCGGGCTGGTCGAGTAGATACACTCCTACAGCTTCAATCCTATCTGAACACAGGTGTAGCACTGGGAATTGCGGGTACTTTTCTTCATCCTCCCCGTTTTCGGGCGTTGCGGACCTCGAGCTTGGCACGGAGACCAGTGGCTATGGATAGGTTTAAAAAGATGCATGATTAAAAATATAAAAACTACTAATTTCAAATTAGCAGCATGTGCAAAATTTGGTCGGAGGAACAGGTAATTTTGGTACTTACAACATTAGCGATGGTATGAAGCGGATACATGTCCGGATATATGGATTGAATAAGGACATACAGCGGCAACGTTTTCATTTGATTCATAAAGTGGGTTCTATCATCCAGTCGTGGCTTCAAATCAGCTCGGAAACCAACCTAAAATTAAAAAAGAACAGGTTACCAGTTAAAAACACGAAAAATCTAAAGTTTTCAAAATGAATTAGATTTGATTTGACTTTGATAAACTGATCGATATTTTATACTTACGCTTCTCAACATGGCATGCGTGTAAGCAGGGAGCATTTGAAGACACTTGGGTGCCACCAGTGCCAGGCTGGGAAGGGAGTTTTGCGTCGTTAAATAGGCACTTAGCACATCCACAACGGCATTCACAAATGCCTCCCGAGCATCCAACAAGTTCCCACCCAGACTCCTGTCCACCGCCATCTTCGCCAACAATCCGATAATACACTGCTGGTCCGCACTTTGAATCACATCATTCACATTCCCGGCCACAGGCAAGCATAAAGTATGTACACGGATCCTCCTCTCCCCTTTGGAGCTCGTGTAGAGTAGCGCAGCTTGAAAGCAAACTGTCTGGAAATCACTCAGATTCTCGTCTATGCTCACTTGCATTCCAAAGCCAGCGTCCGGATTCACATTCGGCAAGCTCAAAAGGTCCGTCGATCTCACAAACAGGTTCCCATGAAAGCTGTGGATGCTCATTCCTCTACTACACCGCACTCGCATCACCGCCTCAAACCCGATCTTTCTCGTGACGTAGCGCTGGAACGCCTGCTCGAACAACTTGGCCTGGATGGGATTCTCCGTTATGTGATAGTTGGGAAAGTATTGGATGCAGCCTCCGGAGAACTTGGCTGCGCAACTGACTGACGCCAGATCCGCAAACTGACTATTGAGGAAAAAGATATCTACGGCGATGTACTGAGTTGAGCAATCCAACGCTAATTTCTTATAGAAGTCCGTGCTGGGATTTAAGGCGGCTGTGAGGTCCTTCACTTGCTTCACATCTATATACCGATTTGGCAAACTTCCAGGCCCCACCCAAGGGAGGGACGCAGAAAAGACTGTTATCCTTCCTCCGATCGGTCCTAATATCTTCTGTGCGGCAAGAAGAGCAGCTCCCAGAGCGCTCCTAGGCTCGTTCTGACATGACAAGAATTTTCCAGGCAGATTGTGAAGGAGGTGGCGAACAATATCTTTACTTTCATCTAGGTTAACCAGCAAGCTGTCCGGACATGGGATGAAAATATCGTCAATGTCACAAACGATCAGTTCTTGAGGCTGACTCAGACTAGAATTCATATTGTAGAAATGGACTGCAGAGTCGTAGGCGATGAAGCCAATCTGGCTTCGGGAGTCCCCGGGTAGTTGGTCGAGGTGCTCCAGTAATACATCGCACACTGTTTTGAGGTAGCCAGTGTCCACCGCCTGCGTTGTGACATCGAGGATGAACAAATATACTGCGGCTTGAGGAGGACGAACCATGTAGTCGGCCGGGGCGAGGAATTCTATTGTCCCTGAGCGCACTTCTGGACGACGGGACGGATCTCCGTAGGTTTTCGTTACTGGATCATATTGGAATTCTTCTGGCACTGCAGATTTCAAAGTAAAAAGTGTTAGAAATGATTATCCTGCGTGTAATGTTATAAATAAAATAAGGACTAATTCATCAAAACAAGTTTCCTTTCTTACAATCGTTAACTCGAAAACATAAATTGCATTTCCATCTTCTCTGATCCACAAAATAGACATATGGATTGATGTACGTTCTGCAGGAGCGACACCTGACGATTTGCGAGCATTGGATTACAGGTAATTGCGTAAGATCCTTGAAGGGATGAATTAGAATGCCTAGTGGTAACCTCGCCTTCTGAAGGAGTGTTTTGGTTTCGGGGATTTTCGTGAGGGTACATCGGAATATACTAAAACAAAGTTTTGATAAAACAACAACATTTAATTAAGAAACTTTTTTAGAAATTTTGAATGAATTGAATTATTTTTTTTTATAAAAAAAATGGAACTTGTTATATTTTAAATTAAATGTAACTCACTCTGGTGAACAATTGACGTGATTCATATAATCATGTTGGAAGCGTATCTCCGGCGACTTGACTCCTTCCGGTGGTAAAACTTGCCTCGTCTTCAGTAAATCCGCATGATCCGTCCCCCACATTTTGTTATAGCCCTGATTTGTAACGGTCATATTATTCATGCCCGCAGTGATCTGACCCACTCCGCCGTTATTGTAGGCATGCTGATTATTGTAGGGATATTGTTGGGGCTGCGTTTGCGGCTGCTGATGGGGCGGATGTGAATTATTTTGAGTGGGGAGGGGCGGCGGATGTGAGTTTTGTGGAAGACCTCCGGGTGGCGGATATTGCACTTGCTGATTTGGGAGGTTGTTGGTTGGTGGTAGTTGCGGATAATTATTATTAGTGACCGCTGTAGGAATGCTAGGGTAAAGATTTGAAGGATTCACAGGTTGACCAGATATTACGTAGCCTCCTCCTCCAGCAGGTCGCTGCTGCGGGGTCGGAGTAGGATATGATGGACGCAGTGGTGGTTGCTGCTGCTGTTGTTGTTGTGCGTACTGAGTTGGAGGTGGTAGTTGTGTTGGAGGTTGCGGAGGCAGCATCGGATTGGGAGGGGGAGGATATCTATTAGCACTATTTGTTATCCCCGTTCCACCACCCACAGCAGAGTGAGCAGTGGGAGGGATCAAGGGCGTCGACTGTGCTACTGGGGTAGAATTCGACAGAAATGGATTCGTTGCAGGTTGTTGTTGTTGTTGTTGTGTGGGACCTGGAGGATAACCAGCTCCTCCTCCCACTCCCGGCACCTGCGGCGGAAACTGAGGATGCATCATCCCGCCCGAATTCTGTTGCTGATGGGGAAATGAATTCATCTGCATCACTGGAATTACTGGAGGCTGCATTATGGAGTTGCCTCCTTCCTGTTGTTGCTGAAGATTATTATTAGGCTGGAGTAGCGGGGCCTGCGGAGGTTGTTGTTGGCCAGGCTGAGTTGTATAAACCGGATTTATAGCTGGCATTGGAACTTTAAAAATTAAACAAAAAAATAAACTATTAACTTAACTGTTTCTTAGAGGTTTACTTAAAAAATATTGCGCAAAAACATACTCATATAAAAATCCAACTGTACTGTAATTTAATTTTTTTGTTATTATTAACTACTTTATTAAAACTTGTTCCGATCAATGACCACCACTTTGTTTCCTTCATCAATCAATCAAATCAATTCGCTCATTCATCAACATTCACTTTCTGCCACATCAGCTGATCCCAATCACTCCTCTCATTTCATTTCAATAAAATTAAATGCACATAATTTGGAACGCTTCCAACTCCAAAAAAATCGAACTTAATCAAAACGTTTTCTTCTTCAAATCAAAAATATTTACTCACACTGAACTCTCCGTTAAAAAAAATAGTTAAAAAATATACTTTAACTAACGCGTTCCCAAAACACTTGACCAAGTTGGGTCGGACTTGCGTAAGAGTAGTTAAATGCTGCTAAACGACGGGCTTACTACTTCCTGGTCTAAATTACAGGACTAAAATACACACTAGTTTAATGGTGATGTAATCAATTTATTTAACAAACTTACTAAATGAAGTATAAAGCTGATGATTTGAGGACAGGATGATGATGGGGCTCTTCTCCTGCTTATGTTTTTCCTCATCATCATCACACAAAATCAGCCAGGAAAAGTTGCCCAATCCAATTGGTCAGTGACGTGGCCCCGGTCCTTCAAATTATACTTGGCGCGGAAATGGGCTACTCTGAGTAATCATAATAGAGCAAGGGCAGGATTTAGGCTCACAGCAGCAGCACTTCATTCAAATGCACTTGTTTTGCTTTGGGGCTTTTATTGGAGAGGGTGGGTGCGGCAGCGAGAAAAGTAACGGTCAAGCAGCGATGAATGGAGGAAGACTGATAGCTTTTGATAGTATGTCTACTAAAATTAACTTTTGTTAAATGCCGCGTTAATTAAGTATGACTGACGAATAGAAGGCGACGATCAAAGAGATCGGCATATTGAACAATTTCAAGTTGACAGGAAACCATCAAGAGGAAAATGGCTATTTAAAAGATAGATAATTATTAGGTACACAGTTAATGAGATAGTTTGGGAGATGAGATTAGATGACCATTATAATAATGGATCTAGTATATGCTTTGAAGACGGCTTTATAGTTAAGTTATTTATGTTAGTGGTGATGTGGTGATATTATGGCCATCAAATTGATGGGGTTTAAACACCATCGTCATTTCGTCGAGTGAAATGCAATGGAATTTTTTGTTGTAAAATGTTGTTATCAATTATCGGAATAAACAATATTGATTTATATCTACACATTCTTCGTAGGCATTTAAGTTAAAGGACATAGGTGGTAGTAAAGGAGAATAAATTACTGGGTATGATACGAGCCGGAGCCGAGCCGGTAGGAGCTGCTAAAGCTAACAATAAGTGGAGAGACAATATTGACATAATTTACAGTTTACATAAGGCATGAATGATTAGATAAAAAGGATTCTCAAGTGGGTTCCCCATTCACAATTTCACATGGCACTCGAGAAGGTTTCTGAAGTAAAGTAAAGTAGATAGTTCAGTCACGTACTACTGCACAACTAAATAATTAATCAATGAATTGTGTATTACATATTTATTTGACAAAACAAACTTACATAGATACATTCCAGCTCACTCATCAAACACTTTTCATACGATCATTCATCTTACAATGACAAGAGACTTTTAAGGTTAAATGACAAAAAAAAAACGGATAATTAACTTAAAACTATGAAATATATTTTTTCTCACATGTACCTGCGCTATCTACATCTAAATACATTTTGTATTTTACAGCTAACATCAATATCAATTGGTACTGAATTTGCATCTGCATTAATTTATTCCTTAATTTTAACTTCACATCAATTAAAATGACAATTACCAAAAAAAAATGCTGTATCAGCATTCAGCATCACGAAGAAGAAGGAGTAACAGACAAGGAATGTTTAAGAATTATGTAGGAATTTTGTGTACAAAAAATTGACAAAAACGTTTACAATACATCGACTTCCTGGCATGACTTGAGAAAATTGTACGAACGAATATATTATGTATTGGCATATATAAAGCTTCACCCAATTGATAATTTACATTTAAAGCTAAAGCTATATTAAAATTATCCGGAATTCATAAAATCAATCATTACTAGTCGATATTCGATGAAATCGACATGTTTTTTTACTGTAATATAATATTATATAATTTATAATGTAATTTTTGTGATTCTACGTTTAATACGTTAATTTGTTGTGATACGAGGAGAAAATTCTGTGCAACTAAAATCTATAATTTAGTAGTTATTTTCAAATAGGCCAAGTACTTTGACACAACCAATCACTAATTAAGCGCACAAGACGCATCGTACATATTTTATAGCACAAACTAGTTGGAACCGTGCGCATCTCTTGTCTTTACGGAACATATACATCTTAAAGTATGTAATGAATACGAAAATCACAAAACTTCTTGGAATAACTCTGAAAATGACACGAAAAAGTAATCGAAATCGAATACTGAAATAATTTTACACTAACTAGTTACTTTATGCATGAAGTACAACTTAACTTGTTTTGAAAAAAAATTATAGGAAGCTGCAATGAGAAAGAATCCAAATCCAGATATTACTCCATTCATAAGTTTCGAGTCACAGGCATCGTCGACGTCGACTTCAGTTGAATTCTCATCTTTAAGGTTTGGTTCAGAACTTACAAAAGGGCTTACTTTTCTCACTTTTTCAGCATCGGTATAAAGAAAGCCAGCATTCCAAACATTAAACTAAGGCCGAGAATGACAATCCACGTTTTTCGTGAGGAAATCAATCCTGGAGGTAGTTTACTTATGCTTTCGGCTTTGCACAGCAGCTCTTCCATTGAACCCTTCATTTCCACTTCATCCAGATCTGGAAATACATAATTATCAAAATCATTATCAAAGTTGAAAAATATTTATAGACAACACAATCAAATCAATTAATTACATTACTAGTAATGTAACATAGCATAGCATACCGAATGGCTTTTCCTTAAATGTGATGACATCTTCTTCATTCTCAATGTCCAAACTTAAAAGATCCCTAAACGAGTCAAAACTATCCTTGGCCCCTTCTCCTGGGAACAGGTAATCACTCACAACCAGCCTAGACTTAGGTAAGTTAACAAACACTCTTCTTGGCACTTCATGGTACACCTTGGAGCACTCGCTGTCCACATCCGGGTTGGTGGATCCGTTGGAATCCTCGTCGATTAACGATTCACAGTGCATTTCGAAACGACTTGCCATCGACCTCAGAATATCTTGCTTCAGCATCTAGGATAATTACAGACACATTTTGTAAATGGCAAAAATCAAATAAAAACATTTTTTACTGAAAAACATTTCATAGCTATTGCAAACTAAACTACTTTTTTACTGAAAAACATTTCATAGCTATTG
Source organism: Lepidocyrtus cyaneus (assembly GCA_034696785.1). Taxonomy (NCBI): domain Eukaryota; kingdom Metazoa; phylum Arthropoda; class Collembola; order Entomobryomorpha; family Entomobryidae; genus Lepidocyrtus; species Lepidocyrtus cyaneus. The sequence continues at coordinate 2,860 of JAQIWX010000730.1, read as the reverse complement.
CAAACTAAACTACTTTTTTACCTGCACAATTTGCATAGTGGAATCTCCTTTACGAACAAACGCCACAGCAGCGATCTTCCCCCGCATGTGTAAATGGTTGAGAAAATCTGCGCCCTCCTCATTCTTCATCAATGTAGCAGGAACTTTCTCCACCAAAATGTGGACTGGGCTCACAGGCCTCCTCTGACCCTGGTCAATATCCTTCTGATCACCAGGATCTGTATGGTCCCCTTCTCCCCTAAGAAGGGAATCCAAGTCAACATCCTTGATGATGGGGAGCTCAGGCATGACACTCGCAGGATATTCTGCAGGCTCCTCAAACGGATTGCTGCTGGAAGGCACCTGCCCTTCAACAAAGAACTTTGCAGTGTTCAGGGACTCCTGAAAGGATTTCAACAGCACGTTCAGATTCTTCTTGAGAGGCAACCCCAAATCCTTCTTTGCCAAGTGGAGAGCTGCAGACGTATCATATTCGCATTCCAACTTCGCCCATCCAATCGATCCGAAGGATGTTTCCACAGATTTGCCCGACAAGGTGCTCCCCTCCGCCATGACCTTACAGTTGAACTTCTTCGTTTGCGGATTGAAATGGAATATCAACTTTTCATTCTTCTCCGACCCAAAATCAGCCCCATAAAAGGGATTCCTGCTGAGCCCCTTATTGAGATGCACATACAGGGACTTCAACGCAGGCTCGTACTTCTGGGTGAACAAGTTGTCCGTCTTTTCAATCACGTACAGCCCCAATATCTGAAGCCCCCCGGGGAGCATCCGAATCACTTGCTTGGCATGACGGGAGACGAACTGTGGCGTTAGTGTGAGAACAGTTGCTGCTTCCGGTGCGGCTCCAGACTCCTCCTTCTTCTTGCTGGGGGAACTGTCTGAAGTATCCTCCGAGTCTTCCTCCAAAGTTGGAGCCTTGTGGGCCACGTAGTACGTCCCATTTTCTGAGTACTAAAATGAACATAATGAAATCAATTAAAAACCAAACACCAAATAATTTCCTTGACCTCTACACAAATTAACTAAAACAGATGTTATGTTCACCAATGATTATCAACACTTACAGCTCCAATCAGCAGACCAACGTATGAATCATCCTTGTCCTCGTGAATGAAGTCATCTCGAACGGAGTGCTCCAACACAACCTCCGTTTTACTACTTCCCACAACCATAATTTTGGCAGTCTTATCTCAAGTGCCCTCTGGTCCCTTCTTTCTTTCAGCTTCTTCTATATGTCACCCGGATGTCTTCTCTATTTAACTATGCTACACCACTAACTTTAATTAAGTTAAATTATGAATTAGCAAATAAATTAATCCCAACAACGGTGACAACAACAGTCTAAGCATGAACCCAACCTTCGTCAAACTTAAAATCACCTTTCACTCAAGCCCCATTGTTTATTAACTAATTATGTAAATCACAGAAACAGTACGCTCTTCAAATATGACTAACAATTAATTTCTAATTTTTTAACTCGAATCAAAACAAAAGATCAATCTGTTTTGGTAGCACTCTCACCTCGCTTTCGTGTATGTATTTTTGTGCATCTTTCTTGTTCTGTCTAAATCTTCAACTGCTTTTGTTTCCCGCATTGGCTGGGCTCCTTCAATGCACCTTCCCAAATGAGTGCTTTCTTGCCTTTGCAGATGCAGATGAAATGCAACCAAATTACGCAACACGAATTGAAAAAACGCAAAATGCAAATCCAAACGAAAACAAAAAGGAACAAAGTTTTTTTAAGGATGCGAAATGCGGATCGGTCGGATGATGTATGAAATGAAATCGGCAGAATTTTTCAATGAAAAGTTAATTTTGAGTCATAAATTTGAAGTTGATTGAAGAGTTGATTTATGCATGTTATGAATTGGGAATAAAAATGACTGGAACAAGGTGAATAAAAATGGGATTTTTTTAAAACAAAATTTATTGGAAAGACGCACTTTATTTTTATGAGATTCGTATTGTGTAGAAGCATATTTAACATTAATTACATTACATTAACATTCTGATTGGAAGACGGAAGAATTACAATTAAATAAAGCTATTTTATTTATGAAATTACATTTTTAAAGAAATGTTTTTAACAGTTAATATTAATATTAGATACTTTGTCCGGCGGGGCGGGGAAGAGCTTACATTACCTTTAATTACCTCTAAAAGAATACAAGTCTACAGAGATCCAACTAAACTTCTAAAGTTTTACCATAGCCAAATATCAATCAAAGAGGCAGGCGCAATCTAAAAACTTTGGTTTTACCAACATCATCCGCTGTCAAATAAAATCAATTTAACTAACAAAAGATCAACTACAGAAAAACACTTTGCTGTGCTTAAAATTATTTAAAAAGAAATTAATTGATTTCTTTTTTTAAATAACATTTTTATTGTGAATTTATAGCCATCCGCTGTCTTATTAAAATCTACCTCTTCAAAATTAACATCTTTATTGTGAATTTATAGCCATCCGCTGTCTTATTAAAATCTACCTCTTCAAAATTAACATCTTTATTGTGAATTTATAGCCATCCGCTGTCAAATAAAACTATTTTATATTGTATAGTCCAGCTAAAATTGATCAGCTGCAGAAAAATAGCCCTACCCTGTCTATTAGCCTGCTTTTTTGGCAAAAAAGAATCAACTTTTCTGGACTAGTAGAAAAAAAAATATTTCCACCTCCCTACACTTAACATTTTTATTGTGAATTTATAGCCATCCGCTGTCTGTTTGAAAATACCCTATTTAATATTTCGTGCAGGTATAACTCTACTTTTAACATCTTTATTGTGAATTTATAGCCATCCGCTGTCTGTTTGAAAATACCCTATTTAATATTTCGTGCAGGTATAACTCTACT
>JAQIWX010000729.1:0-14043 GCA_034696785.1 Lepidocyrtus cyaneus | reverse complement strand
AGTGTATCATTGTGCTGGCCTATTTAGACTAAACATTCCATTTATCCTTAATCCTTACTTGTTGGCAAATCCAAAATATAATGATTGCATAAACACATTGCTAATTTTTTGGTGCATCTATCATCGGAACATTTTCAGCACACTAAATTACTAATCGATATTGTGAATATGGCTGGAATGGTTAAGCCGGAAATTAAAATTCATTTGACTGTTTTCGTTACTCTTTTGATCTTATGCTGTCCCGTAATATTACCATCTCTGGCTATCGAGGAACAGGAAGGTAAGCCATTTGTAATTAATACATTTATTGTTCAACTCTGCATCTTTCCTTGACTCAAATTTACGTAACGTAATCGATTTGAAACCATCTCCAGAAAGGGATTCCGACTTCAGCGATGTTTTTGCCGACTTTGGCACACTCCACACCATGGACAAGTTGATCTATTGGGCTAATAAAGAAGAGGAAATTTATCAAGCGTTGAGTGACAAACTTGGAATGGTTAATGAGGAGATCGAGTTAATCGAGAAGTACATCTAGATCCAAATAAACACATTGACAAATTTTCTTGAATTATGTACCTATAAGCATTCCTTTGCCATTTATTGCAGGTACATCACTGATTATGACGAATCCTCCGGAAAAGCTCTGGAATATAGTAAAAAGCCCCTTAAAACTCCGAAAGAGCGTGGGAGGCTGATTGGGTCAAGTGCAATCCTAGCTCATTTAATGACATATCGTTATGTCACAATCGTGAACGAGCTGAGAACCTTATTGCAATCTAAACAGTATTTGGAGGCTGAAGGTAGATTCATTTAGGTTTAGTAACTGTATTCAATCAATTGTATTGAGTAAAGTCATTTCTTTGTTACAGACAGGGTGAACCAAGTCCTTGAGCTAGGTAAATATGCAAATAGCTCCAGACAATGGCCAAATTCAGATGATCTGTATGTCTCCCACGTAGCCCTTCTTCATATGCAGGACATCTACTTTTACAATCCAGAAGAAGTGAGTACAACATTTCTCCAATATAATATCTTAAGATACACAGCAATTTCTAAGGAATTGTCTTGATTGATGCAAAATTTGTATCTGTAGTTTTTCGAAGGGGTCGAGACTCCCACTCACGTTTCACATTTTGGTGGCCACCTGAACGCGCTTCACTGCACTCATCTTGGTGTAGCTGCATTAGATCATGAATACTTTTACTTGGCCGTCGAATGGCTGGAACTGGCTTTACAACTTTTGGAGGATGCGGAGGAAATTGACCACTCAATTTCTAAGGAGCTTGTGAAGAGTCTATTGGCTGTAGCCGTTAAAACGGTATGTAAAGCAGAGTTTTTGTTTAAATAATTTTGAAAAGGCCATTTTAATTTAATTTAGGCTCGTCATATTTCACAGCACAACTTTATGGCTTCAAACGGTCCTTCAGAAAGGTCACAAGCCTTATTTCTAAATACTTATTTTAAACCGACCTATGCCGGAGAGTCGCCCAATGATCGTATCAGTGGGCGTTCATACATTTGGGCTACTCACAGAGGGGAGTATGGGAATAAATCCGCTGCGGAATTAAATTTACTTTCCCTTTGCTCCGGCTTTGAGTTTCAGGTCAGGTTATTAACTACTTCGGGAAATTAAATTTAAATTACGTTTAACTACTTTAAATCCCGACTATCTAAAGTATCATCTTGTTTTAATCTTTTTAGCCTCTAGAAATCAGATCCAAGATGAAGTGCTTCTACGATCGAGATGGTCATCCCTATTTCATTTTACATCCTCTCAAAGTGGAGCAGCTTTCCGAGCACCCACCCATATTCCAATTTTATGACGTCTTGGGAAATAGCACAATAGAAGAACTGTATAAAACCCGAGAGGAAATGAAGATGTCGACGGTTTTGGGTAACGGAAGTGAAAGGGCTATTTCTGTTAGATCCTCAGCGGGTGGAGTAATCGATCAAGGAGTAGCTGAAAGGGTCAATCAGAAAAGCGAGCTGATTTCCGGTCTACTGCTATGTAATGCAGAGGGAGTTCAACATGTGGAGTATACTTATGGACGGCTTTACTTGCCTCATCACGACTCGGTATGAAAGCCGCGAGGAGAATTATGCCTTGATTTAGACTTATGAAACACTTGCCATTTTTCTATTTTTAGTTTGACGGTGAAACCGATCCAGCTCTGGTAGAACACGGAGACCGAGTTGCAACAATATTATACTATGTATGGGATATTTAATTTAATTTTAACTCTAATTTTAGAAATAGATGAAGGCATTATGCTGGGTGAAAAAAAACTTAAATATTCCGTAAAAAATACTTAAGACTTTTGCCGTAAAAATAGTTGGACGTGCCAGATGAGGGTGGCTTAACCCCGTTTTGTGACGTTGGAATAACAGCGAGACCTGTTCGAGATTCTGCTATACTTTGGTTTGTCACCTAATTCTTTGTGAAAATACCAAACCATTGTATTGTAACAGTGCATGTTGAACATAGTTTGGAATAATTCTTTCCTTTTCTATCTAAAGGTTCAACATGTTCAGAAACGGCACGGTGCGTCAAGACGTATTCCATGCAGCATGTCCTGTCTTACATGGACGTAAAACTAGTAAGTGAATTATTTATATTCTAAAATCTGCAGCATAATGAACAACAACCAATGGTGCTGATAACCAACCATGATGTTTGAAAGTTTGCTGATTATGCTGCTGATAAGAATTAGTACACGTAATGTTTTTAAATTTTAGTTTTGAATCAGTGGGTACGCTACAACACAAACTTTCAAACATACAGATGTGCTTTAAACCAATTTGAGTAGTCTACGGGCTACGAATTGGCTACGGAGTCGGATTTCAAAATGGGATTATTGGATTTCCATGCTATTAGCAATTATCATCATTTTTCAATAAAATATGTTAATAAAACCTTTTGTAATTATAATTACAATACAATACAATGTATAAGTACAATGCAATAAATTCAAGGTTAAATAAGTTTGAATGGGGCAATACGAGAATCTAGTGATTTGCATTACATTGGACAGTTTATTTATTATGAAAGAGTTAAGATTAAGAAGTAAGCAGGAGCTGAAAAATTGCTATAATTAAGTATGTATCACATAAGGAGAAATAAATAATTTACATAAATATCACAAAAACAAATAATTTAAAGCTTTGAATAAAATGAATCCAATCCAATAAGGTCTCTTCACCACTTAAGATCTTGCGGTTCGAACATACTCATTCATCTTTTGAATCACCCCATCATAAACGAGTTTATCTGCGTCTCGGGCTATTGCAAAGTCCGCATGGTCAAAAGTATTGTCATTGACACGATGAAGCTCTCGAAGCACTCCTGGTCTGATGTCGTTTGCAAGTCTTCGGATATCCTGTAAAGCCAAGATTACAGAAATTTGCAAAATGAACTTTTTAAAAATCCAAAAATTCAATAACAACAACCCATGAATAATATTAATTTACTGGAGGCGGAATGAATGAATCCTGCTCCCCATAATAGATATGAAGGGGAGCTCGTATATTCCCCAGAGGATATGGCGGAGGCTCCGTTCTTCCATAACGTCCAAAATTCCCTAGTAGGCCGTAGTCATATTTTCGAAACTGACAAGAGAGGATGTTTTGTCCAAAGTGGGTATAGGATTTGAGATTGGCCGTGTTCAGCATCTTCAAAATGTTTGGTGTATTTGTCTGTATAAAACATAAGATAAAAAAGTAATGTTATCCAGCAATACAAAGATGAATGCATTATTTTTTATGTGCAAATTTTACTTACATAATTAACTTTGTTCGGATTAAAATCAAAGAAACTAAAGAATGCATTATCGCACAGGTCACACTGCAAAACTCTACTGCTGCAAATGTCAACCGGTTCAATTCCCAAGTAGGTCAAAAAATTTCTTGGGCTCCTCATCTCCAGCCGGCCTTTAAAAGCACGGTACACCAAATTTTCCAGTGGATTGTAGAGGAGGCGTAGGAACTGCGTGAAAGATGTTATGTAAGCTTGGCCAAGGTAGGCAGCAGGTGCGAATAAAAATGATGCGTGGATTTTATCATTCAGCGCAGTCACTTCGGATGCCCCCACCAAATAAACTGTACCGCCCTGGGAGTGACCAATGTAGAAAATCTTTTCATTTCCGGTACGCTCCAGGATTAGATCCACCGTTGAGGGTAAATCATAAATGCCCATTTCATGAAAGCTGCGGATGAATTAAGTATTGAATTAATTAATTAGATATGCAAATGATATATGAATGTGCAAAAAAAAACTATTTACCTAAAATCCCAGTAGTCAATATCCTCAGCGTCCAATCGGACATGCCCTTGAGACTCATCCGCTCCCCTCCCATTTGGAATCCAGACATCATACCCAGCATCAACCAACTTAAATACCAGATTCTTGTTTGAAGGCAAGACCAACCATGCATCACTAACGCTTCCCAGACCATGATAGAGTAGAACTGCCGGTTTCCTTCCCCCACGTGGAGATCTCCTCCCTCCAGGAACGCGGTATACTGTCGTTATGTAGCCATCTTGGGATGTCACAGTGTGTCTCTCTAAATCGTAGCCATGTTCAACCACAACTTGAGCCTACGAAAAAAAATCTCTATAAAATTCGTATACTTTTTATATCGTAACATCATTTCATCAACATTATTTGTCTTGTCTTGCTCCAGTACTGTTCTTTTATTCGCTTCCGTATCCTTCAAGTTCCTGGCTGCAAGCACTTCCCTCCTACACTCTGCCAAATCATAAGAGTCATCCACCGGAAGTGGAGTGTGAGGGGAGCATACTCTTTGACGGCCGGTCAAGGGAAGACGAATTTGACCAGTTACGGAAATTGCCAGAAAATTCGACAAAAATAACACGGCAAATATGTTTCTCCACAACATCATCCTCTGCAATTACTGTAATAATCAATCCTAACAATCACATTATTACATAACATTAGCATTAAATTCGCTCTTTGTTTTCTTTCAATGCATAAAAAAATAATAAGCATAATAGTACATATCTACCGCAAATCACAGCAGCATTACATTACAACTTGATATGATAAAATCATAAACCTGTTCAGTGTTCTCTTTCGAATAAAAAAAAAGTTAGCCTTTTACTTTAAGTAAAAAAACAGGATGAGTACAACGGAAGGAGGAAAAATCAAAGCTTCACCCGTCCCATTCAACATTATCATCCTGAGAAAGGGAAGCTTTTGCACTTCGAAGAGTTTGCAAACTCTTTGCTAGTCACTGATGATGATGGTGATGCTTGACTGCGCTCTACTTTAAGAACCAGAATTAACGCTGCGCTGCTGCTGCTTTACTACTAGCAAAGAACAATCATCATCTTCTTCATCGCGCCAAAAGAAATTACTGTAATTTTTTTTTACAGCGACTATCGAGCACCTTCGAAGGGCTCTGTGAGAAAAACTTAGTTGACCTGCTATAGGTCATATTTAGCAGTGACTGTGGATTTTCAAGGAGCCCCTCAGTTTCATGCAGTTTATATGGGGTTGGAAATGGGAACTGGTGAATTGGAAGCCGATTTGGCAACGGCATCATTGCCCCCTTGGTATGCGACTAAAGTTTGAAGCCTTCGTCTGATCGGGGATGGTACTGTGCGAAAAGCTTCTTTTTTCGCGAGAGAATTCAAAAACGGTGAAACCAGTGTGCGGATTTGAAAGCAACAATCAAAACCAGGTAAAGCTACACATACACCGAAGCTGTTTGCATGCACGCAACAATCAACATAGCTATAGAGCCAAGCATCTCATCCACCTGCTTCCTACGCTTCAAGCTCAATGCGAAAGATTGATAACGGTAAGCTGCATTGTTGCTCATTGTTAGCCAAATGATGATGATGATGATTGTCCTTATGCATTGCGATAATCTGCAAAAGTACTAAGGCAAAAAAAAGGTACGAAAGAAAAGTGACTGCATCTTACCTAGCTTGACAAAGCTGCAAAATTCTTCACTTTCAAGTTGAGCTTGTGGTGGGCTCCGCTTCACTTCTTGACGTTGTATGGAAAAGTGCATTTGAACATTTAAATATTATAAAAGGGTCGTAGATTAAGAAATTTGTATGGGAATAATGAGTTTTGAAATTTTTGTCCTCCGTAATAGAGTTACCAACCTAAATTCCCCGATTCTTGAACTATTTGATTCCTCGTCAAACTTAGAAGCAATTTTAATACGATGAGCACAATCACTGGTCCATGATTTAACTGAAGACGAACTGAATCAATTTTGACTACTGAATCAATCACGTCATTTGAGCATCATATGAGAACTGGAGCATTGGGAGTTTGCAACGCGGATATTAACATGTAACTTTTCCTGTTTAAACAAAAATAATTGTGGAGGCAAATAGTTTGCTGAATTAATGGGTGTAGATAAGGTAGGGCAGAAAATTGCCTATAATTAAATGCAACTCTGATTGGAAGATTCTACATAATTAGCACCTTCCAGTGTGAACACTGAACATATCGACCTATCTAAAATCATTTACTTTAAAAGGTGGTTAATTGCCTGATTACGTTAGTAGCGCTGTTTATCTGTATTATTGATAGTAGAAGTAAAAAATCTACATTTCAAACTGGCATTGACATTCACATTTAAAAAAAAACGTATTGTGAGGTTTTTACATTTTCGGGGTTAAGGCCAATATGCAATGTACTTAATTTAGGTACATGTGTATCATGAAAAAAATGACTAGACTTACAGCAGACTCGAGACGGAGAGTAAAAATACTCCTCACATGTGAACCAAACTAGCAAATTGCTAAAAAAAACATGTTCAACATCAAATGCCATGGACAAGCGTGGGAGTGTTGTATGCAGTGTTAACAACATAAGCAAGTGAAGTAAAACTACCTCCATTCTACTTAAAATCATGTTTTCTGAAATGCAATATATAAGGACGCGCAGTGTAATAAAACTGTTTGAACCTATCACTATCACTAATGCTTCGAGATTTTGCATCTGATGAAACGACATTGGGAGGAAGATTGGTTTCCGATGTAAAGATGATTTATTTCTATTCTCACGTTGCCCCAATCCAGTTGTTAGGAATTCCTTGAGTTAATGGGGATTGATTTCTAAAAAAATACATACCTAATAATAGTAATTACTAACTTAAACACAATTAAGTTCCAATAATTCTATTTAACTAAAAGGGGTCATTAAAATGATTTTCTGCCATAGCACGGATGGAAATGCCTGGGGGGAATGTGAAGTGGAATACGGATGGAAATGCAACCTGAAGCAGCCTAAATAACGCTCACAATATTCATTCATATCAATGTATTCCAATTCATCCCTATCCCTATTTCCCATTTCCTATTCTAGATAAAACTTCTCCACCCTTAACTTCCCTATTCTACCTGGAAAACTAGACATTGAAGAAGAATAAGTACATAAAAAACGTTAAATAGGTTTGCAGTATCTATTTGGGAAGCGGGAAGTAACAAGTTAAGAATCCGAATCATGCTGGCTGATGTATGTATTTTAGTCCTGAAAAATTGGGTGCATCACGAAGAAATGTTCTCTTAATCAATTTGAGAAGTGCAAGAGGCATGATTGTCTTCGTCGCTCACATGTCTTTTCTTCTTTTGTCTCGCGAAGAAAAATGGTCTACCTTGTAATCGTCATAAATTAAATTAGGACCGGTGTATTTTCCTATGAAGCAGACCTTAATTTGTTTCATTAAATTATGAATGTATATTTTTGTAAAACAATGCATAATATACTGAAGGCGCAAGGCTGAATAACGTCAACAAACATTCTGAACCTGAACAAATAGTTGATTTTTACATTCTTTATATTTATGATGCAATCGACAAACCTTCATTTTTTCTGATTGAGATTGAATGCCTTTTCTTAACTGTCCAAAACAGTAGCAGAACTCTTGTTACAAACGTTTTAGCACATACGTACGTAGCAATTCCTAACCAACCTGTCATAACGAGCAGTCAAATATGGAAGTATTAAACTTGTTAGCATCGTCCATCCTCATTATCATTTCTACATCAATCGGATCATTTTCATCTGAAGTTGCAAATAGTGACAGTTCCGCTTCCAATCTGACTAACGTTACTGAAAAAAATTCTAATATAACAGGGGAGTACAATGGCGAGGAAGATCTCGTGTTTGGAACACTACACACCTTGCAGAATCTTTCCAATTGGGCTGCACACGAGGAGAGTATAGCTGAGGAGCTTACAGAACGGCTACGGCTAATCGAACTAGAAGCAGAGCTAATCAAAGAATACTTAAAATCATATAATGACACATCGGGGAAAGCACTGGATCATGTCCATGAGCCAAAACTGACGGTGAATGAAGAGGGGGAAGTCATTGGGTCAAGTGCAGTCCTGGGTCACAGCATGATCAGTCGATACACTTCTGCAGTCAGTAGATTGAGAAAATTCCTACAGTCTCCGGTCTACCTAGAAAATCAAGGTGAAAATAGTTAAATATACCCATTCACAAGATTTTAGAAAAAGATAATGTTTTTTTGTTGTTTTTAACGATGAGGTTAGACCGCGTTGAAGTTGCACTCGAGCTTGGTAATCAGATTTATGACAGCAATGAAACAGCATCTGTTGCTTGGCCGAGTTGGGAGGACAAATACATGTCGACCATTACCTTCCTCCATATTCAGGGAGTGTCTGGAATGCAGCCCGAAGATGTAAAAACTCTACATATTTCCCTCTTTAACCAAAATTACCTTATTAGTAGTTTAAATATTCACTTCATTACCCAATTACAGCTACGACATGGTTTCACTTATGATACCAGTTTTGGAGGAACTCTGAACGCACTTCAATGCTCAGAAATTGGGATGTTTGCCTTATCCAAAGCCTATTATTACATGGCTATTCAATGGCTGGAGCTAGCACAGAAGGCGGTTGCTGAGGAAGGGGACGATTCCATCTCAAATGTCATTATTTCCTCCATGTTGAGAGTAGCTATTCAGGAGGTGAATTTATATTTCAGTTCTGTGAATATTTACGTAAAAGTTTGTGTAAATCTTAAAAATTTGCCTGTTAAGTATTTATTTGACAACTTTTGATTATTTGTAGAACAATAAGTTGATGTGGTATGTGAAAACAGCGGATTTCACAGACGAAGAATTGGATGACTATAATTTATACGGAATGCTCGAAAACATGTACATAATCCACCCAATTTATGAGGGAATGCCTGAATCGAGACGAGTCGTAGGACGGGACTTCTACCTCACAACAAATAAATCCAGTTGGATGTCTTTGGAAAGTAAAAGATTTCCGGGTCTATGCAATGGGCTGACTTTCCAGGTCAGCAAATTATAACATTTTAGTTTATCCAAAATTTCGGATGAAAGTTTCTCATTTTATTTTGAGCTCTTACTTATCCCCACGCCAAATCAGACTCCCGAGGAGCAAGCCACGTTAAAATGCTTTTACGAGCAAAAGCGCCATCCATACCTCTACATAAATCCTGTGAAAGTGGAGCAGTTATCGGAAGCCCCTCCAGCCTTCCAATTCTATGAAATGGTGGGGGACAATGAGATCGAGAGAATTAAGAAGATCGGGTTACCTGGCATGACACTGTCTCAGCTTGTGGGAGAGAGTGGAGTGGAGAAGATTACGAAGTATAGGACGTCCGTTGGAACCGGCCTATCGGACACAGAAATTCCGGATGTTGTCAAGTTTGCAGAAATCGTTACAGGGCTGAAGCTGATGAACACTTCGGAGGCAACTCAACTGGTGGAGTATACTTATGGGAGATATTATACTTTTCATTCAGATGCAGTAAGGCCACATGATATGATTTTGATTAGAGCTATGTATCATAAATTTTTGTCAAAAATCTTTGTTCACAATTGAATGGATTTCATTTAGCTGGAGGATGAAGAGGAAACACGAAATGACGTGGCTGAAATTGGAGATCGACTTGCGACAATTTTGTATTACGTAAGTGTTTATTTTTGTCAGAAACGTTTAGATAATTAGATTAGATGACGGCAACGGGTGATTCACTAGAAAATTTCTAAGTACATTTTTTAAATGAAGTTGGAGCTACCTAATAACGGAGGCCTAACACCATTTTGCAATGCTGGTATTTCTGCTCATCCCGTACGGGGCTCCGCAATTCTCTGGTGAATATATATTTTACATATTTTTACGTGACAATGAGATATGTTTAAGAAATCAATTAAAAATGAGGAGGAATTAGTTGCTAATTAATGCAAACATGACATATTTCTTAAGGTATAACCTATATCGCAATGGAACAGCCAGACAGGACACGATGCACGGAGCCTGTCCCGTTATTCATGGACATAAAATAAGTACTTAACAGCATTATAACAATAATTTGATCTAACATAATTAGTTTGTGGGAATGTATTCTTATAACTTAAAAATAACTGTTCGTAAATAAAATTTATCGCTTGTTTCAGTAATGAACCACTGGGTCCGCCACTTCGGAAACTTCCACACATTCAAATGTTCTCTCAACCAGTTTGAATAGTAGGAAGAGCAAAATCTGAATTATTTTGTGTGCAGACGATGAAGAAATTTACATTAAATTAGTGGATAAAGTTTTCAGATTACAAGTATCAAATTTAAAAAAAAAACAATGCAAATGAAATAAATATATCTAATACAATAGACAAATCCTTCCTCAAAGTATCGTGTTTAAAAAACTTTGAGGAAATTGTTCTCAGTTGATCAGTTAATGACTATCTCCGATTGCTGCCCAGTAATCAAGACGTTGAAGACCTGGCACAAATACACACGTTTCCCATTTTTCTCCTGCATTCGCAACTTCAGTGGATAGTGGCCCTTCAAATAAAAAGTTTCAAATAAAAATAATAAACTATTCTAGTTATCGGTTTTTATTTTTCGTTGTATGAAACATAGAAACACAATCCATTTAAAAACAGGGTATTTTGTGGAGGTTTTGTACTTACCGTCGGCCACATTTTAGAAACAAAGAAAGTCACTCTGAACTCACTCTCCTCATTTGCAACCATCGGGCATGACATGTAGTCACAAGCGTTGGCTGAAATATTCCCAAATTCCATGTCGATTTTAGATACCCAGACCAGCTTGGACTTGATCTTGCATGAAGATGATGATGGGACCTCCACTGTTGAAACATTTAATTTAGAGATACATAACCAACGATTAAAGCAAAATTTCACTATTAAAATAAATTCATATAGACATGTAAACTCTCTTACATGGTGTGAATCTCGCTGTAAGGGTGACGTTTGTTCCTTTGATAAGCTCACAGGCTCCACCGACATGACAGGAGTCAATACTGATCTCATGGATTTCGCTTTTTACTAAAATAGTTTTAAACAAACAATTTCTAAAAATGATTTTCATGAATCAGTTTTGAAAAGATTGTAGTTGATTTTTTGCGTGCAAAAATTTTGATCGTGTATTCAAAAAACTGAAAATGCAGCTATTACCCAAGTTCCGGCCTTTCCGGCATTGCTTATACTTCAGCGGCTCCGCCGCACACACACAGACAAGCCAATAATACAAAATGGCCAGGATTAGCAACTCCTTCACCAAAATCATTTTGAGAGTTGAGCACTTCAAAAATACTTTCTAGTTAAAAAATTTACAGTTTAATATTTCACTGAACTATCTATATTAAAGTTTCTTGGAAAAATATTTTTGAAAATGGACCAAATCAACACGAGTGTGAAATGACTATGAAAATGACTTATGCTGGAATGAGTTCCATAATGAGATTAAAATTGAGATCAACCAACTTTCAGCTCAGTGCATGGATAGTGCAGTTCCTTCTCTCGAAGAAAAACTGAAGTCTTTTAAGTAAGCATTCAACTTGTTTACATTTTCTGATACAATATTTATGACATTTTTTTTTTCGGTCATGTACTCATGTTCATGCATCATGTAATGAAAGACAATGATAAAGAGAAATATATTATGCTTAAAGAAGTATACTTTCGATGCTGTGCAGTTTGTAAATGTTGAACTCATTCGTATACCTCTTTCCCTTATCATTAGTCTTGGCTTGGTCGACTCAGTAAGTGAAATGCAACCCTAACCCTACTCGAATCTCTCGATTGAAATGTTAAAAATGAAGAAATCATTTAGACTAAAAGTAAACTTGCTGGAGCAAAAGACTTTGGCCTTTGCAGACGATAACATGAATAAGTTAGGTACAGATCGGGGGAGATCCACATTCCACACTAGGTTGGAAGCATTCACACTGTGTGCTTATTATGGAAATAAACGAGAAGGGACGGATTATGATGAAGATGATACAACGCACTTTATCCTCTTGCAAACGACTTTTTTATGCAAGAAATTGTGATAACGAAACTAAATGGACTGCCTAATCCCTCCAACCACATAAAGGATTCCTTATCTTCCCACTTGTTCCAATCCTATTTGGCAATTATCGCGATAAAAATTTTTGGAATTGAAAAAAAAAATGACTTGTTTTGTTTTTCTGAAGTTCTGAATGCTCACTGATTATTTCTTGAAAGCCAAGTCAAGAAAGTTTATTTTTTCTAAATTTCATACGCAGATGCATAAATACAAACGTTTGATTAGGTATTCCTGGTAGATCACTGGTTGTTTATCTTAATAGGGGCTTAAGAAAATAATAAAAATTAATGTTCCAATTTGTTTTTTTAACTAATGCTTCTCATTCCTGTGAGTTGGAATCGTCTGGATCCGTGAGCCTGATTGAGAAAAGCTGGCAAGCAATTACACGCTTGCGTCCCCTCAGCTCTTGAAGCTTTACTTTCAATGGGTAGAGACCCTGTAATAAATTCAAGAAAAAATCGGTTTGATTTAAACTGTACATTGAAAATTAAAAAAAAAATTTATTTGATAAAACTTACAGTAGGCAAGTCACTGGCAAGAGAAAGCACTGCAACGAAATGATTCTCTTCGTTTACTTTAACGGGGCATTCCATGTATAAACAGGCATCTGGTCTCATTCCTCGGAAGGTTAGGTCAGTGTTCCCTTTCACCCATGCAATGGATGATTTAAGTCGGTTTGGAGCAATTGCTGCAAAATCGCAAGTCACAATGAAATGTGAAATTTAAAAAAGGTAATGCGAAATGGCTAACTAAAAACTAATAAATAAATCGGAAGAAACGTACATGGAGTGAATCTGATAGATACGGTGGCATTTGTCCCTCTGTATAGCACACATGGCTCTCCATCTTCCCCACCTGGGCATGGATCTACGGTGATTCCGTGGGACTCACTTAAGACTGCAAAAAATTATGTAATGCTTTATTTGAATTATCTTCGAACACTTATTAATTTGAACGCATATCTATAAAGCAATTTTTTTTCTCTTACTATTTGCATCACGGCCCCTATCACACTGAACATTTTCAACATTCTCTGCGCTCCCAAGAACAATGGCTGTTGCTCCAACCAGAACCCAAAATAGGACACTTTTCATTTTGAAATACTAAAAAAAAATTAAACCGTCTTCTACAGGAAAAACAAACTATGAAAGAAAATTTTGCGAACTTTTTTCTTCTTCTTCAGCTCCAAATGGCGTCTTTTATCTACTGTGTGTTGAGCTATTTCTTGGATGAAGTTTATATAATTTGGTGTCGTATGATCTGAGTATCTTTCAGCACAAGAAGAAAATTCTTAAATGATTTGCTCTGGAATAAACAAGCATGCCCAAGTTCCATTTAGCTACTTCATTAGCTATTTAATCCATTTATCTTTTATGAGCCGTCCTCTCCATCTTTAAATTAATTCACTTAGTTTTAAATAGATATGATTCATATGTAATTCATATCTGTTCCAAGAAGGTATATCGGGATCAATATAACCTTACGTAAAGTAAAGTCATATTGATCAAATTGGTTGATTGAAGAAAAGCAATATTAGTAAAATGATGGATACGTCCAGTACTTGGAACTTGGAAAGGATCTTGTTATCAGGAAACTTATGTCGTTTCATTTCATGCTCTCAACGGATGAATGATCATTTTAGTTGTGTTTTTACGTCAATTCATCAAATGAGAATTTATCAGA
>JAQIWX010000728.1:0-14072 GCA_034696785.1 Lepidocyrtus cyaneus | reverse complement strand
ATGAATCAAACCATGTATATGAATCAAACCATGTATATGAGTTAAGAGGAAAAATAGAAACCATTCTGGTTAATAAAATGGCAAATAATAATAATATGTAATGAATGAGTCTAGTTGTAGCGTAGCATTGCTGACTAAAATGTTTGTTGTCTCAAGTGAATAACTCTGGCTCTGAGGATTTGTTAGATGGATATATGGAGTGAATGGATGCAATTTTGTTTCTGCTCTTTTAACGACATCATCCCAGATGAAGCCTGTGATTATGTGTTTATACTCGTATGCTTTTGACTATGGCCGCTGCTATATTTTACACTGTACTTGTTCTTTCTTTTGCCATCTATCCTTTTTGGAAATGGGGTTATGTGCTTCTGAGGAATAGGACATTTTTAACATATTCGCTCTGCTTTATTACCCTAACCATTAAAATTGCAATTGAAGCAAAATAGATAAAAATGTAGCGTAGCTTTACCTATATTTTAACAATGGGGATGGTCTATCTTGTTGTTATTATTATTATGATGGTGATTATTACGAAATGAAGGGGCCGCAAAATTCCCTCTCAGATTCACTCGCGTGTGTGTTTATCTTTTAAACAAGTCAATTCCTAAGCATTTATATCAATCTAAGAAGTTGTGTACGCACATGTTACGTTTTATGCTAATACTGTTAAAGCGTTACTGCATCAAGTCAAGTGCTAGTGAAGCCCACGCAAGTCGATGTCTTGCAAGCGAAGAAGGTATTCACATTCATTCTACCTGTTATATTGGTAGATTTTTTTTACCTTGTAAGCGTCTGCAAGTTTTGAAGCTTGTAAGTTGGTTCCCAAAACATTGCATTTGCAGCAGCAGCAGTGAGTATGATATGATATGATGATGGTATTTAAATGGCAATACAAATCCTTTTTAACTCTTTCGCTCATTCACTGTTTCCTTACTGCACATCATTGTTCGCATCCCACAATATAACCTGCTTAGCAGGTTGCATGCAAACATATATCCATATCCATGCAAAAGTATATGAAAATATAAAAAAAGAGATTGTTTATACCTGTATAGGGCTTGTTAGTTATGTAGTTAGTTATATTAGCCATTCGTTAAGGGAAGCTCTAGTACAGATTCAGTGAGCCACCAGAGCAGGTTGCTCTTTTCATCTTTTAACAATGCAAGGTAGCCTATAACAAGTATAGCTAATTTGAGAAATATTGTCATTCCTTGTTCAGATGTCTTGTTGGAGGGTGGAATAGTGTGAGACTCGACTCACTCCGTTGCGTTCATTTTTTTGCGGTGCAATATAGTTACGTATTGGCTTTATAGTAAAAACATATTTTCATATCAATTTTATAGCATCTCTTTGAATTGGCTGTTCTGCAAGACATGTGCATGGGTGCACCCTGCGGACATTCTTCTTCTTCAGATACAAATAAGTAGTGTGTGTGCGTGAATCTCCGTGGCTTGATAAAATGTGAAGGAAATTTGCCTATTCCTAATCTATTTTAGTAAAGCACGCGAGAGTCGAGATTGAGAAAAGGGTTGGAAGAATAAAAAAAAACGTGTAGGCTGACTTCTGTTATTATTATAGTGCCTTATATTCCACTTCTTCGCCCTGGCTCTCCGCTCTGGCCAACAAGCAAAGCAAGGCAAGAGAACGTCCTTTACTGTCCATCCCTTTCGTCATCACACAATCCCTTTTGTGTCCAATATAATTTTTTTCATAATAGATATCTGAGAATAGTTTATATGAAAAAATAAACTTTGCTTGGCTTGCCTGTGTTTACAGACGTGAAGGAACGGTGGAGTAGTATGAAAGACGACAGTGGGACGTGGAATGCTCTTTGGATGGATTTGTGAGCGGTGGTGGTGGTGAAGCAACAGTTGTTTTTTGTGCAAAAGACCTTGTGTTTATGCACACATTTAAAAAGAAGGCAAAGGGGAGAGATTGTAAAAAACGACAAAAAAGGAATTCAAGAGAACGGCAACAATACATAAAAGATAATAGTTGGAAGAGAAGGAAGGTTTGAAGGTTCTTTTTTTAATTGACTCAAACAGTGGTACAAGTGAATTGAAAAAAAAAATTGGAAAATAAAATATTGTAACGTTTTGTGCATCCTTCCCTTCGTCAAGAAGTGGGGGATTTAAGAGGGTTGATTTGTGGGGGTGACAAGGATTTGTCACCGAGTGGAGAATGGAAGACGGGAGCTAAGATGTATGCAAAGTGAAGAAGAAATATTGGATAGCAAAACTCTGGAATAGAATTCCAAAGTCGAAGAAGGAAGTTGAATCAGTCACTATTCTACCTAAACTCCGAGTGTAAAATCCCGGAATCGGGAGGAAGTAATGATGCAACGTCTGAGGTAAGTCATATAAAATGAATTTTATTTGATGATTAGCATTGCTTATAGGTTAATTATAGTGCAACAGGCTAATATATCTTTAGTTCGTGATCTGTTGAAAAGTTCATCTCAACTATGTGCACATTATAGAAAAATTCATAACTGGATAGATACCTACATGCGTGTATCCACATTAAATCAAATCTGCACCAAGCTCATCATTTCATTTGCATACGAATGTTTAAAAATTCTTGTAGGATCTCACGCATAATGTTGCATAATAAAAGTGTACTTATCCTGAAGTTAAAATGCTTCTCTGCGCATACATAATTTAAAAATGAAAAACAGGAAAATCTAAAACCCATGTTGTTATGAGGAGAGGAAGGAGTAGTTCTAGAAAGCCATGCGTAAATTATGTGTTTCTTCTTTTTGAGGGTGACTACTTGTTAGCGCATCATCATCTTCATCATATTCATTTCGACTTTGTTCATTTTCAGCCATGTGAGATGAGATGAGATGTGCTAAGATGAGATTTTCCTATGAGCATATATGCAAAACTGCAGGAATGCTCAGATCACGTTGCTGGCTGCGAGCGACCAGTTTCCAGAGAAGACAAGTAATAATGAAGAGGAAAGGCGTGATTTGTGAATTTAGTAATCCGGCATATCTCGGATAATCATACAATGTTCATATACATACTAGATTTTCATATTGTAAGTGATGATGTTCCGTGATTTTTTCCTATAATAATAATAATTCTTTATTGCATACTTAAAAGTTACATGGGGATGATTAGGCACATACGAAAATGAAAATGCAGGTATACGCACTTCATTCAGTGATTTTTTTCCTACTTTTTATGCCGTATCATAACAAAGGCCATATTTTTATAAGATCAGTTACTTACTTGACTTGAAGCAGACAAGAAAAACATCGAGTTTTGTTGTGTTTTCGCTTGAAGACCACAAGAACTTGCTCTCGGCTAATGATTCAATGATTCTACATAAATAATGTTATGGAAAGATTCGTATTCTAAATTTTATGTTTCTTGTGTAAAGATATGATTCAGATTCATAAACCATGATTCACTCATTCATTGTTATGCAAGCCTGGTCCTTTCGCACGTTTTCCCCCTCCTTGTTGAATTCCTCTCTTTCAATTTCCGGATTTTATGTAATATCTTGAAGCAAGTGTCATGTTCATGATAGGATGATGATGACTGCAGACGGTAATTTTTCAACTGCTGCTGATAGCAATAGTAAGCAATAGCAATTCGAGCTCTTAGCATACCACGCCGTTGTCATCATCATGATCATCATCATCTTCCTCTCATCCTCCACTCCACCATCATCATCATCGTCGTCGTGAAAATGTCTTGGTGTTGGATCTAATCTCTGTTACCTTACTACCACCTTAATTGTAACTTATGAGAAGTTTGGCACGTCAGCGTGACACATGATGGACTTTTTCATGCCACTTCCACATTCAAAGACAGGGAAAAATCGCTTTTAAAGTAAGCACTTTTAAAACAGTGCAGTGGTCGTGTGAGAAAGAATTATATAGGAAGTCATCATATCATGAATATAGGAATGTTTATGTAGGTACATTTTCGAATTAAAAAGCCCATACGTCGTGCCACGTAAAGTATACACCAGAAATGAATTTCCCGTTTTTCCTGAAAAAAATAACTACTTTGACTCCCCAGCTACTCCCTCAAGTTGTCACTGAAAAAATATCATTATTTGTACTAAGGAAAAAATCATAATTGAAGTTGGATTCATTTTTTTGAGGAAAACGACAGAAAACTTGCATAAAATCTTTTTCTGCACGTTTTTCATAAGTGAAAAAATGGTGCAGTACAAGTACAACGTAAGTACGCCCACCATGTACAATTTTTTCATTATCTTTGCTCATCTTTT
Organism: Lepidocyrtus cyaneus; assembly: GCA_034696785.1. NCBI lineage: Eukaryota > Metazoa > Arthropoda > Collembola > Entomobryomorpha > Entomobryidae > Lepidocyrtus > Lepidocyrtus cyaneus. The sequence continues at coordinate 9,824 of JAQIWX010000728.1, read as the reverse complement.
TTATCTATCTATCGGAGAAGAAAAATGAATTGTATATGGATGGATGCATGGGCCTACGTAAAAAATCCGTAGCGGTGAATTTCTATCATTTTTTTTTCTCGTCTACTTTTTATTACCGCACTCTAACATTATCGTAGGCGTTCATAGGGAGTAGGCAGCAAGGAAGGTGTGTAGGGAAATGGTATTAGTTAGCGGTTCTGTTGATGGTGGAGGGAGAATAATAATGATATGAATGGTAATAGTAAAAATAATAAGAAGGAAATTTTTCTCTCTCTCCTCTTCTGTTTTAGTTTACTTAATACATCTGTTTTGAAAAAAAGTAGGAGAAACCCGTGTAAGAAGCTCACCTCACGGGAGTTAACTCACAAGTTGTTTAACTGCAATGAACTTGAGCTCGTGTGAATTTCATGGCACTTTTCCGACAATTTTTCATGAAGAGATTTTTTTATTAGATATTCATACATACGTGGATGTATGCAATGTACGTATTATGATCGTCGTGAAGGAATAATGATAGTTTTTTTTTCAGGATAAAACAAGAGCAATATGTTCAATGTAGTACATGGAGTACATGCAATAATGCTACATGGTAATCCATTTAATCTACGGTTAGTTGAGTTGAGATCAGAAATATGCAAAAAAAAATCAGGAGACCTACACTTATAAACTAATTTATGCCTGCATTTGCATTCCTTTCTATCAGTTTGATCCTAGTTTTTATTTTATTTTTGCAAGTAAAAAGTCACGCCGAAGAAAAACAATTGAAATGGAGGGAATGAAGGAACGCATTCAGGTAATAAAATGTCATGTCATGCGGATGCATATTAGATAGGATTTTTTTTCTGCAACAACAGTCTCATACAGCAGGATACGAAGTAGTAGCCTTCAAGACAAGGAATTTATTACTGGTGCTACTATATGCTGGTTGACAGACATCAAGTTAAGGAAAGATAACTGTTATGTCACTTTTTTACACGGGGATTTTTTTCTCACTTTGTCGCTTTCTGGGATACCAAAAAAATCCCACTAATACGAAGAGAACAATCCATTTTATGGAAGAATGACGATATTCTAATGCACTTATAATACAGATTTTTACGCACCTCTATTTAACGCAATGTAGTAGTAGTAAAGAAAAAAAAACTGCTCTATAAAAAAGAAGCAAGAGGGAGGAGGGTGAATAAAGAAGCAATCATTGAGGTAAAATCAGTGAGCAAGCCAGGAAGACACAGTTATTTTGCCTTGCGTCATTCTTCTCTTTTTGGTGGCTTGCTGAGAAGAGGCTTAGAATCCTACTGAAATCCTAGAGGATTCCTATTTTACTTTTGCTATGTCACTAAAGCTCCATTATGGGTTTGTAGAGTGGATGGGTACTGTTTTTTGCCTTGCATCATTGCTCCTTCATCCATCTTATAAATTATTTTCATACCTGTGTCGTCTGTAATAATGATTCAGTTTGGTTGTAATTTTAACAATCACTTGAATGAGCAAAATAGTTTTGTCGAGTTGCAAGCCAACTTTTGAAAGAAGAGGATGTGCTTACTAAACATATTTGAGAGTGGATGATGGGAGGACGCGGACCCAAGAAAAACATGTATTTTTTTATGCGAAGGACGAAGATGGGATGTGATGTCGATGGCGATCACTGCATTGCGTTGGTTGATAGAAGTTTAAAAATGAACAAAAAAATCGTTTCATCTAGAAAAAAAAGATGAATACGTTGACCGAAAAAATGTTACAAAAGAAGGTTGGATGAGGATAATGATGATGAATAGGGAATGATGGTGCACTATAATTGCAAATGAATTGTATAATATTGCCATTAACTCTGTTATTCGTTGGTGAATGAGATGGGGGAAGACCTGTAAAGACGGATCATGATGATGATGATGGTGCGTTGTGTTCAGGTGAAAATTAAGCCAAGCCAACAAATTATTCAGTTTTTCTAAGAACATACCGGAGCAATGCATGATGGATAATAGTTAGTTATCTAATTCTAGTACCACAGTCACCGATATATCATCAATCATCTTAAAGACGCACATACGGGTTCATTGTTTATTTGAGCATTTATTGCAATTTATTCAACGAACTTGACTGACAGGCTGATGGGTGGGTGCAACAAAAGTAATAAATTAAAATCACAGAAGTTCTATTCGATTTAACATGGTCATTACATTCACCACGCCGAAGAACGGGACTAGGCGCCCCGGTCTGATTTGTAAAACAATGTGTTCTGCTCATTAGTATTGGCTTGCATATAATATAATATATATGTAGCCTTTACTTTTGCAAGTAGGTAGTCCCAATAATTTATGACTAAAAATATGGAAGGTTGCAATTTTACAATTGGATTTACTCATTGTTAGTAAGACTGCACATGCGGATTATTTGCCACTTGACGGAAGTAAATTGTTTGTAAATTTCAATTTTTTTAGTTCATAACAAGTAACGACATCCAACAATGAAGCTGACGTGTGGCTTGTCCTCAAAGTTTATAGTCTTATGTCATTGTAGAACTTGGGTTGGGTGAAGCAATTCTGCAGTTCTTTTTTTGCTGAAAACTTCCTTTCAGTTACAAAAAGCTTCAACAAAAGTTCATTTACTCTAAGGCGAAAAAACAATCGAATCGAATCCTGAAAAGCTATGCATTTTAAACCGGACAGGAGAACTAAAACGGTGGGAGGGTGCGAAGGCAAAGGAAATCCGCTGTGGCTCCCTGTAATATACAAGCTCTCAGAAACTGTACGTCATCCTCTTCGTCATTGTTATTCCCAAACGCGTCCCTTATTGCTGAACGACGAGTTATTATACAAGGAACGAATGTAAAGTATGATTTAATTATAAAGCAAATTACTATTGCAATTACACATTTTATAATATAACATAACCAGTTTGGTAGTATCCATTTTGCTTTACGTGTAACTCGTGTTTACTTCTGATAAACTCAATTTTTATGTACTTGGGTGATATAAGAAGGGGTGAACATGAGTTTATTGCTTCTTATTTAATACATTATGCTCAGCAAGCAAAAAATCTAACGACTACCATTTTTATGTTTCATTGTGCGTTGCGTATTCACATTATTAATTTGAAACCTTTATATTTACGCTTGTGACAAGACAAGACAGACAATCAAGAGCCACAAGGAAAGAAGGAGGCAGCACGAAAGATTATACGCAGTGATATAATAATATGAAACCGACATTGTATACCATTATACCTAGCAATAATACCTTGAGTTGCGGATTACGCAACTTTGCATCAAGCTAATGAAGGAAGGCAAACATACCTACCTACTTACCGCCAACTTGGCAAACACACCATTCATATTTTGAAAAAATGACAATGCCGTTTCAGGAATAACAATAAACATGCCTACTTATCTTGTACCTATGTATATGTCCCTATTAAGTGCAATATTGAATAACCTATATCTGGGTCTTTCAAATTATCTTTCATTGATATATATCATTCATGAATAAAGCATAGGGAACGTTCATTGCTCTTGTACTGGGATAAACCACCATATCTTTAATATTATTGTCAGATATTGGTCTCATCTTTGTTGACTTGGAATACTTCTTTTAAAAACGTGAGCGAAATGAACAATCTTTATTTGCTAGACTCAAAAGTGGATGACTCATAAAAAGCAAAATATCAATGAAAGCATACTTAAGCTATATAATATTCTTATTGTTGATTAACAATGATAAAGGGAAATATTATTATTAGCTTTATTAGCAATATTACAATGGGATCATTATATAATGTTATACGTGTCTGAATGCGGTTTTTAGAAGCGAATTCTATTTTGTCCTAGCCTTATACTTTGTGTAGTGTCTACTTGTTCAATTGGGCTTAGACTGTGTTCAGCAATAAAATTCCTTATCCTTGCTCTACATCATTAACGAATAAAAATATGAGTTCAGTAAGGTAAATAGAAAAATTGTTGCGTGATCAAATGCGTGGCTACAATGGACTTCTGATAAAGCACTTCGTTTTAGTTATACGTGCAACCTTTGTCTGTTTTCTTTCCCATGATTATGTTTACGATTACGGGAAAAATGCAAGGGTTTGACTGAACTGTGTCAACGGACAGGGAGCAGAATGATTTACATATTTTATCAAGTCTAATAATAATATTAGAATTATTTATGAGCTCTAATTTTCATCAAGCCCAGCAATGCTCGTGTAACACTTTAAATCCCAATTAGATACTGCAGTTTTTTTTATGCTGAAAGTCTTGATTATTATGTATCCCTTCCTGTAATGCAAATGATTCAACAATTATTTGAAATCAAGGAAGGAGTCTGCAACAAACTCAAGCGAGCACTTGCGATTGATTTCTTACATCAGTTTTCTTTGCAAATATCGTATTATGCATACATCCACGTTCAGCGAGACGGATCAAGCGTGCCTGATACATCGGTATTGAGCTACAATACAAAATTGTGATGGGTAATGTGACATGCAACAGTACTGGCAAACCATATGCTAAAATTTGAGGATGGAGCTATGCCTGTCAAAGCCAATTTTGAGGTTGACATAATGGCAGAACAAAGATTCAAAATATAAGACCAGCGCTAATGCACTTTCACTTTTTGTGTGTAACACAACCAGCAAGGACTTTTTGAGGTAGACCAGACAGAGGAATATAATAGGGAAGGCAGGTGTATGAATTGCAAGATGCAGTGCGTGTGTCCAAGTCCATGCCCCAACAAAGTAAATGCTGTGGAATATGCTGCATACAATAAGTAACAATAATAATATCCTGCAAACAACCTCAAAATCCCTGTATTTCGTGAATTTAGGAATTTCTTCAAAATAAAAATGAAGTATCCAATCATATTTTGGATTTTTGTGTTTATTCCTTTGTACGATATGACTACATTACATAACAGCAACAACAACCTCTGAAGGAGTATGGTACTGAATATGTAATGGGGAAATACGTACTTTTCCCATTTCAGAGCTGCTCCTTGCGTACACGCACCACTGCATCAATCTGCAATACCAGAGAAAAGGTGTATGTAGGTAGATTATACGATTGTGTTATGAACATGAAAATGGTATGATAACATTTGCTTGAAGATGAGGTTCAGCTTGAACAATCATCATGATTGTCAAATTCCTATTATTTTCCCCGGCAATCAACGGGAAAAACGTATACCGATTACCGTGAAAAGTGTAGCCACATGGTTCAATGATATCGATAAAAATGGAACTAGCTCTGTAGCTTCTTAACTTCTCACCATCACCGCACGAAGTTTACCAGAAAGAGAGGATTTTAAAAAGATATAGGAAAAGTTGGTTTTCCTTTGTTCCCATGTTGCTGCAGGTGTGTCTGCGTGCAGTAGTCGACAAGATTTTTCTTTGATTTGAATATTTAAGGAAATCAGGCAATATTATTTGTTCAGTTCCGCTGGGTTCCGCACCGAAATGCACGATTAGATTTTTGATTACAATCAGTTTCATCCCCGATGCGCGCAAAAAAATCGTCGTATTTTTTCCCTTCATTCCATCTGAACTTCTGAGACCAATGCCAAGGGGAAAACAAATTACAAACAAGGCATGTAATCTCAAAATCCCATCCCGATAGCTATATGAATGTATGACTATTTTTCTTACGTAATAATGACAAAATTGCTTCTCTTCTTGAGTCTCGACAATGATAGCATATTTTGTCCATGGTTCATGATTTTTTCCTTCTCCCTTCCCATTTTACATCTAATTTTTGATGCAATAATAAGGGGAACTGACAAGAGATATCTGTTTCTTAGATCGTCTTCTTTTCTTATTTTTTGCATTTTTACATTAATTTTTTCCTTTGTTTCATTTCGGCTCTTTCTTATCCTTCAGAGTCCCCGTAAATGAGCAAACATTTTCCAGATCTATTATTTCAATTGTGCTTTCTGCCATACTTTACTCCTTTTTTTTGCAAAATAGCTACTTACATAAAACAAAGAAGGGAAGAAAAAATCCTTTTGCCTTGACTTTGGTATGGCACTTTTCCTTGATTACTGAAGATTAATGGAATGGATGGACGTATGTGTTTTCATTAATGTATAATGAAAGGCAAAAAACCGGCATATTATATCTGTCCTTTCCCGCTGGATATACAAAAAATAATGCTCGGATCTCCGATTATAGTGCAAATATTTATCCCAAGCATTGTTTTAAATTTACATTTGTCCTTTTGTTTACTTTTCGGAGAAAAATTTGCAAAAAGGGGGAATCTCACTCGGTATTGTGCTGTTGACGTCGACTTCAACAATCCTTATATATATCGTGGGATGCCAGGGATTCTTTTAAATATCTCTTTAGTACTGATAACAAATCTGTTCAGCTCAGGCTCAGACTTGAGAAAAACTTATTTTGGGACTCGTCTAATCTCCTCTTTCAGCAATAAAGAAATAGAAAAATGTCCTTCCCTTTAAAAAAAATGTTTTTCTTTTGTTTCAAGACTCCTCTTCTCAGCCAATTACAAAAGTTAGGGAAAAAGTTATCCTCGTAGTTATCTATAATGTGCAATATGTAGTGCTTAACCTTCGCTCTTCATCTTGAAAAAAAAGGAAGAAAATTATTTTTAATGGAGGATCTTAATTCTTCTCTGCATTTCGGTTTTCTTCGTCTTGATTTTTTGGATGATAAAATTTCACGAGTCTGAAAAAGGAAATATTTTAGATACACATCAAAATGAAACCAAAAGTTAGTCATATTCGGCCAGCAATAAACATCCAAGATCACTGATTCTAATTGAGAAAAATTCCAGCTATAAATACCAAGCCCCAAAAACAGACAGGGACTCAACAAACGACTATAAATAGCAGAGATATTTAAGGTAAAGTTCGTACTTTTAGGAATGCTATGCTATGGCTTCGTATTCGTATCGTATGGTTTTGCAGGAAGAAATATTCCAAAAGATGAGAATGATGATAAAATCATGACAAAAACAAGTCTGGATCGTGCAGAGATTCCTGGGGTAAAAGTCTTGGGTCGGAGCAGCAGAGCGAAATATATGGATTTCAAACGTGAATCCTGTCTGGCCTTATGCTAAGGATTCGTACAATTTCGCCCATTCTTTTTAGAGTCTGCCTGCAATTTAATCATGGGTCTTGTTTGCTATTATTATCTTACATCATATCTTTATCCTTCTCATAATCATAAGTATCATAATAACAATGTTGTGAAACAAGCGTTGAGTTGAGGTAAGTAATTCCTTGTCCGAGGTCTCTCTTTAAAAAAAAGTTCATAGTGTTCGTACCATGCACTTACATAATAACATCAAAATCAAGTAAGTCGTCAACAGGAGAAAGACCTCTCGTTCTGGGTTCGTTCTGCTATTTATACTTGATTTTTTTTTTGTAACTACATATTGGCGGGCGTAATGCAAGGACGTGTAAAGCTGCTACTAAAAGCAGGAAAAAGATTGACGTGAGTTCCTTATAAAAAAGTCTTTGCACTCACGTCAGACATAAGGAACAAAGTGCCGACTCGACTCCTGGTCAAAACTACTACTAACTGATTAGATAAATGTCTTGTGTGTGTTTTTCGTTTCCGATGTGAAACCCGACAGCTACTGAAGAAGAATGAGGAGATTTTTCTCAGGTTCATAGTTATTTGCAAATAGCTTTCTTCCTAGTTTGTAGTTCCTACTCATTCCACAAAGGGCTTGCCGCCAGAACGATGAGAATTAACCAGGCATGGATACATGTAATTCCCATGAAGGAAAATCCCCGTTTTTGTTTTATGAGCTTAGTGCGATTAAGTACTACGCTATATTTAAAAAAACTGGAGAAAGATGGTACATCATTGAGGAATACAATGAGCGGATGACTTATTGCTAGTATTGTCTTATGACATGATCAAGTACGAAACAACCTACGACCGACCTACCATGTGCTGTACTAGAAAGCTGTAAGTAGCTTATAAAAAATTCGCAATCTTTCTCTCCCCTCCTTGTTTCTTAAGACAGGAAAGAACCTTGGCAAGGGAACTAGTACCTTCTATCAGATTTGACTCGAGAAAGCGTTTTTAATCATATGCATGTCCTTCGTGCAAATAACAGCCGGACTGCATAATGTAACAATGGATAGGGACAGAAACAAAATGCTGATGTTTTAAAATAATCTGAATAAATGAATATATCTTGTTCTACTCTAGTTTCCCCGAATGAAATATAACTGCTCTTTATCCACTGGAAAGAATAGGAGTAGGACATTAGTTGCAATGGGAATTGGGAATGAAATATGAAATCTCAACTGAGAAAGGTCTTGGACTGGAGATTTGTGCAAAAAGCCGTTTAGCCGTGTTTCGTATTTTAAATAAAATAAATCACTCGAACAACTATAAACGCTATAAATTTAAGCTACTCTAGTTGTATGGTTTAAAACATACATTTTAAAAATGCTAAGTAGTACATTAGAGTATTACACGCATTGGCGAGCTAACACAAAAACAGAGCCTCTCCAGCAATATCAATTTGCATTGAGCCTTCCCTCCCCATTCTCACATACGCAGAGACAGTATAAAAGTAAAGGCCGTCGGTTTCTCAAATTTTACAAGTACGAATTGTATTGTATTGTATGCGATAAAATCTGCTACTTCCTCTGAGCCAACGAGATAATGAAAAGATGTCACAGAATAAGGCAGCGCTTAGCTGAACATGCCAAAAGTGAACGTTTACATGCAATTGGTTCAGTTCATTCATCAGCATGCATATCCGCTAAGGAAATTTTTCTATTATGGATTATGAGCATCATTTACGATAGATTGCTAATTCTACAACAATTTAATTAGCTTCAAATAAGCAGTGAGGCGGATGGGTTTTAGCAGATATGCAAAGCGTAATTTAAAATGAAAGACTTAAAACATAACTGAAGAGAATCCCTCCATTGTTTTTAAAACTAATCTAAAATACAGTTGCAAACAGCGTAAAGGAATGAAGAGCGGGATCAATGAATGATAACAACAAAATTAACGGATGTGAGGCTTCGAATGTTTTTGAGTGAAATGAGTTGTTATAATACGCACTCCAATCTTACATCCCTCCGTAATGCCCTATCCTATAGGTATAAACCAAAGCGTATCAGTTAGGCGATCTACCCACCCGTCTGATTCGTGTTAAGTGTGCATAGTAATAGTAGTAGTAGTAATGAAGATGGTGATGATGATTGGATCGATGTCTGAGAGATTTTTCGCAACTCATTTTCTATTAGAATTGCGTACACACCATTTGCTCCGCAGAAATTGGGCTAGTGAATTTTGAAGCATGTGCGAACTGCGCGTTATATAACCCTACATCCTACTGTGCACAGCTAAAAATGGTACGTAGTAATTCGCAATCTCAACATGTTTTAGCACTGGGTCTATTATTGCCAGTCATTATCATGGGATCATCATCATCATCATCGGGAGTTTGCAACACTCCAACAATAACAATACTGTTACTTTACAAGAATTTTACATTGCTCTGTTGATTCATCATGATCAGCGGCAGCAGCAGCCAGGACCACTAATTGCATGAATGGGTAACGTTAGTCAATATTATGTAAGCCCTAGTTATGCAGGTCAGTAAGTTTGAGAGCCTGCTCCTCCTGATCCTGATGATGATGAAGGGAATGAATTTAGTGGGCCCTGTAGTGATGTCAGTTGCGCGTTTTATTGTTACATTTTTATTTTAAATTCCTGTTCTTTTTTCAGATTGCGTTATTTCCTCTGAAATTTATCACCTTTACACAGTGTTTCAGATAGCATTGAATTGTTTATGGGCTCACACGCGCCCTAGGCCCACTATAGTGCAAAATGATAAAAAAAAGTAA
>JAQIWX010000727.1:0-14084 GCA_034696785.1 Lepidocyrtus cyaneus | reverse complement strand
CTCTCTGGAATACATTTCCCGTTGGTGCAACGGAACTGGCCTCTTTGGCAAGTGGTATTGAAGCAGCCCAACTCATCCGTCCCATCGAAGCAGTCAATGTCCTCGTTGCAGCGGAATCTTGCCGGGATGCATCTCCCACTACCGCACTGGAACATGCCAGTGGAGCAGGGCAAGGGCTTGGGGCAGCCTTCCTCATCCGTTCCATCCCTGCAGTCGTCGTCCAAGTCGCAACGAAGTCGAAGAGGAACGCAGCGGCCATTTCCGCATCGAAACTCCTCCCGATCACAGCTCCCCACTGAGCTCGCTATCATTTTCTTTTCGGTAGCTTCAATCCAATTTAGATGGCTGGACACCCGGGTGTAGACAGCAAAACCTCCTCCAGCAGTTCCACAGCCTTTATCTGAAGACACGATCCCGCATAGCACCCAATCCGATGATGTTCCACCCCTTCTGCAAATTCCTGAGCCACCGGTATTGTTCCCTTCGTCCTGTGGTACATAAATTATTTCATAAAAATTTATAAAATTGTAACTATCGCCCAATTTAATGCAGTTCAATTTAGTCAAGAAAGCATTTTTTACAAACCTGGCATGATTCCAGTCCAACAGCTCCAGCGCAAAACTGCGCATCCCAAGAAGTGTGGCTGTTGTTCCGTTTGCAATTCACGTTGGGAAGGATGGGAACGTTGAACTGCTTCAATTTGTCAGAACTGCTTTCCCATCGCAACACTGTCATATTACTCCCCCCAAAATCTTCATCCTTTCTTGGTAAATCGATGGCCTTAACTCGGGAGTTAAATCGGAGGGGAAAGTGAAGCAGGACCAGTGCGACGTCATTCCCAAACTCAACCGTTCCGTTGTATTGCTCATGGATGTAGATCATCCGGACATTGAGAAGCTGTGCTTCTCCTCGGTCACCCAAATCACTTGTACCAGCAACGACCTTAATTTCCAACGCCCTCCTCAAGAACTGAAGACAGGAGGCCGAGGTCAGAACGAGAGTTGGGTTGAGGATGGCCCCGGTGCAAACTGTTTGGTTGTCTTTGGTGAGGAGGACTTGATATGGAAACTCTTCCGAAGGAGCGTCTTCATTCCCAAAATTCCTTTGTAGAGCTGTCTGGTTTTTGACATCTACTACGCAAAAAAACCGCCGTTTAAATGTTGTTCAGTGATGTTTAAATTTAAATAAAGTGCGCCCAATAGTTAGCATCTTACTATGTTTCGTTTGTGGCGCACGTGAATTTGCTGGATTAGCGTAAGCTTACCTTCAATCTCTCCGTCTGAAGGTCCGTCAACCTGCAGCAGGTTATCGAAAATAAAAACATCTTACATTAATTAGATTTGCACTGAAATTAAGATTATTTAATCTCAATTAAACAGGTCCCAATAAATTCATACATTTTATTGTTTACAACTTACCCTTCCGGAATGGCCGAGGGACACGCTTAAACCGAGAATAAGACATGTCATCAAGCAACACCTACATGATGGCAGAGGAAAATCCCTCGTTTCCATTTAATATACTGATTGGAATTTTGTAGTTTAATTTAAGTTCAGTAAAATTGTAAGAATACTACCCGATCAATCTAATATCAAGACTGGATTTGGACTGGGGCGTAGCAAAATCGAAAATCGTATGACAAGCTTGACAATCGGGATAGCTTTTTATACTGATCAGGGACAGCGTCGTCAGCCATATTAAAATCAGTGTTTGGTTTAAATAATTTATACTTTTTGGATTCTTGAGAAAATCTACTGGGAAAGACTATGCAAAGTTTTTACAGTTTACTTACTAAAATTTAATTTGGAAAATATGGTATTAAATTCCATACGAGCCAATGCTAACATAACATGTTTAAAAAACAGATACTCAAAATGTCTGGCAGTATTTAGGATTATTCCGTGAAGCATAATTAGGAGGATTAGCAAAGCTGTTCACAATCCGGATTGACTTGAGGAAAAGCCAAGGCAATAATACAAGTCAAGCTGCTAGATTGACTGGGGATGGATTGACTTATGTATTTGATCGACTTGGCTTGCAAGTCAAATTTTGGGAAACTTATTGAGGGACCTATTGATCATGGTACCGGCTACTATTAAAAATTTTACGACAAAAAGAAATTTTTTTAATGCAATTTCCAGTTACGGGTTGGGATGTACAATTATTATTTGTTTTCGGCTTACGGTCCCAGCCCAAAGCAAACTGATATTGTCAATCCCCTCCAGACAAATTGAATTTTTGACTTGTGTACAGCTCTAATCAGGATAATACGCTGCGTAGTATGAGTATGACTGAAAGGATCAAAAAAGCTTATGCAAGCGCCGTCACAACATAATCTACAGCAAGTATATTCAATCGGGTCTGAAGAACGCTTGGAAAGGATTTTGGGATTAAACTAGCTAGAAACCACTTTACAGAGCGAGTCATCCTCAAATTTATCATGAGTATTACTGCCAGTTGTGTAAACGTCGTGTTAGGTAAGTAAAAGTAATAAACAAGATCATTTGCCTATTTAACTTCGTAAAGTTTGTTGACGCTTCCAAGCTAATTCATGAAACTTGGATTTCATGAAAATGACATGTCCCGTTATGAAGCACTGCTGACGATGCGAGGAAATAATAATAAACACACGTGTAATCCTTGTCATGCTTAGTGATATTTTTAATGATTTTTTTTAATCATACTGCTCTTTATCATCTGTTATGTAAATCTGCACATTTTTGCAAAAATCCATTTTTATTTATTATACCGTAAAACATTCATTCTCCCAATTTAATTGAATAGTATAGTATGACTGTGAACAAAACTAATTAACGTGAATCTCTTATTGTTAGTAACTATTGTATACCGACTGGAAATTATAAATTTAGCCGATCTCATCTCCAAAATCTGTTTATATAATGGGTACAGAATAAAGTATCATTTTCTTGTTAGTGCAAAGAGGATCTTTCCCCGGCGCTACTACACACATTTGAGGACTCGCTGAGCTGGAATGCTTCCTTCCTTGTTCAGTCTCATAGTATAATACAACATGTATAAGTTTAAACGAATGGCATAATTTTTTAGAGAACGAAGATCAAGATTTATTTACGAGCTTTAAAGTATGATGCAAATGCAAAGGAAAAAAAACATGCAGGATCTACATGAACAAAGCTACACAAAAAAATCCAACTTGTTCTGGTGGAGCATAAGCATCCGTGAAGCCTAAAATAATTGTAAGTGGATTGATATGCTTCTTCCAAATAAGGCATTTTCGACACATGAAAGTACCTATATAAAGTGAATACTCACATTTACTCATTCATAGTGTAGGTTACCGTTTTACTTTACACTTCACACAGGTCAGGTGGATGCAGCAATACATTTGGCATCATTTTTTGTTGTGGTTCGCTTCATTATGCTATCAGCTAGTTTGTCTGTGTTCACACAACGAGAAGAAAATCCCTTATTTTCAGTCTAGCATTTTTTTATTATTTAATTAACTAGTTTTTTTTTAAAAATAATTGTAACTTTTTAAACCTATAACTAGTGAAGTAAATAGGTAACTTTGATTTAAAAATGTCCCCATCAAAATTTGCAAAGTTCACCTGTGAGATCTGCGACCAAACGCTTCTCCGCAAGCAAAGCTATCAAGCTCACATGAGAAGCCACAGGGCGGACAAGGACTTCAAATGTACGGCTTGCGGCAAAGGCTTCGGGTCCAAGGCTTGGCTGACCAGGCATCTCAAAACTCATCCCCTTTCCGAAGACAGGTCATCCTCATCACAGAGTCCATTTACAATTCTTCCTAGGGAGGTAAAAGTTCAAACCTTTTTTTAAATTATTGGTTGCGAAATTAATCTTGCAATTTTATTGAGTGAAAATATTTTAGAGAGAGGTTTTTTAAAAAATTATTTTGCTGTTTTACAACAGATTTGGTGCATGATTATGGAAAATATGCCGTTCACTGACACATCCAACTTGTTCAAGGCCTACCCGGAAATGAAAACGATTTATAAAAAGAAAAAGCAGTTGTGGCTGTTTGATCAGGTAAGCTTTGAAATATTTATGTTTGCCCCATTTACAAAAAAAAATCATTCAATTGTGATGTTTTCAATGATTTAAAAAACAACGGATTGCAATTACTTTTTTCCATGTATTTTTTTACAGGTGATACCATTTATCGCGGAGTGGGTCGGGGAACTGGACATTTTGGACTGTCGACTTGTTAGTTACAAGTGGAAGGAAGGCGTTGACAACTTCCTTGAAAAGAGTCTCTTCGACCGCCCCTATGATCCAGATAACCCAGTCACCGGGAAACTTTGGGGACCACGCAACTATTATGCAATGTGCTGCAATTTTCATGAACTTCAAGGATATGAGGGGGATTATTCGAGAAGCGTAAGAAAGCTGTATCAGAAGTTTCCGCAGTGGTATCGGTTCCGTTATGTTGAAGAACTACAAAACTTCAAGCAAAAGATGATTGGCCATTCATCGGAAATAAATCCTTTTGTGGGAAGATATGTGGAGTTAATGCTTAGTTACGGTGATCCGTTGAAACGCTTTTGGAAGGCAGTCAAAGATTTTCTAAAAATATGGGGAAAGCACATATGGTTCTTCCGAGTTGAAATGGAAATGTCCCACTGGCAAATTGATACTTTTGTCGTGAATTTTGTGAAGTGTCTTGAATATCTTCCAAATGTAAAACGTCTTAATATACGCATCGACTGTGTCGCGTACCGGACAATCGTCGACGAATCCTGCCTTGAGCAAAAGAGCATAAAATTGGCCAACCTTCCACACTTGGAAGCTATTCAATTATCATGTAGTTTACATTATAGCGTCGAAATGTCTAGAATGCTCCTCCCAAACAACTTTGAACAAGTTCGGAGGATCCAGTTTCATTTAATAGATATCGAAATACATATCTCATTCCGGGGTATACCCAGCACCAACTTTCGACTTCCAAATCTCAGAGAGCTGCAAATAATCAGGATTAGAGTTGAATACATGGTTAAACTTAACAATGTCTTACTGTTCCTGGAAGCCGCCGGATTGCACAGTCTGGACTTGAAGTTTTGGGCTCGTCAGGATTGTCGGTCCACGACAATCACAACCTCCGAAATATTCCAGTGGCTAAACGTTTTCCCAGAACTGAAGCATCTGAGCTTGGAGGGTGGCAGACTACGCATAACAGGACCTTATGGCGGATTCTTGAATGGCTCCGTGAAGTCCATCTGCCTCTACCGGACAGCCTTGAACTCCACTGAATTCTTCCATTGTTTCCAGGCACTCCAGTGTCTTCAAATTTACGTAGATGCTGATTGGGGAGTAGGATCAACTTCTACCCGGAAAGATTTTTACAAATTATTTGCTCATGATGAGGCCTTCTGGAAGGATCTACCAAAACTTCGGAAACTTATTGATGTAATTGTTAAATACGGCCATTTTTTAAAGAAGAGAAAGCGATTTTTTAAAACGGAAATCGAAGCATTTCTGAACAGTCATGAAGGTAAATGATGGTAGTAGTGAAAGCGTTTGTAAAAAGCTATTTTATGCCAATCCAAACCTCTCTCAAATAATTTAGTAATAAGATAAAACAATTTTTTTTTAAATATGAACAGTGGCAACTAAAGTTAAATTTTAATGATCCATCCCCATATAATTGATAAGTAGTTTATACTTGTGTTTGCTCATGATATTGCCATAGCATATAAGTTTTTTTACAATTTGAATAAAATTAGAATTAAGTTAAACAAGCAGGATAAGCGTTATTTGTTTTGTGTATTTTTATTTTAACAATCGATTTAACAATTCATTACAAAATAATGATTATTCATTCCTGAGTGCAATTTTGTTCATCTGTGAGATCTCCACAATCATCATCCCTGTCGCACCGGTAACTTGAAGAGATGCATCTCCCATTCTCACACCTGAACAGTCCCCTGCCGCACGTCCCAGTCTCGGGGCAAACAGCTTCATCCGTGCCATCATCACAGTCATTTTCCCCGTCGCAACGACTCCTCGATGGGATGCATGTTTTCCTGTCCCCACAAAGGAACTGGTCACTGGAGCAGGTCCTATTCTCACAGCCAACTTCATCCGAGAGGTCACCACAGTTGTCTTCCCCGTCGCAGCGATATTCCTGTTCGATGCACTTCCCGTTTCCACACCGGAAGTCGATGCTGGAGCAGGTACTGTTAAAGGAGCAACCGACTTCGTCGGAGTTGTCCCCACAGTCATTATCCCTGTCGCAGCGAAGGCTCTCCGGAATACATTTCCCGTTAGTGCAACCGAAGTTGCCTCTGGGGCAAGTGTAATTGGAGCAGTTCAGTTCATCAGTGCCATCGAAGCAGTCATCGTCACTGTCGCAGCGGAACCTGGCTTGGATGCATCTCCCATTCCCGCACTGGAACATGTCACTGGAGCAGGGCAATGGTTTGGGGCAGCCTTCCTCATCCGTCCCATCCCTGCAGTCATCGTCCAAGTCGCAGCGATGTCGAAGGGGAACGCAGCGGCCATTTCCACACCGAAACTCGTCCCGACCACAGCTCCCCGCTGAGCTCTCCCTCATTTTCCTTTCGGTAGTTTCAATCCAATTTAGATGGCTGGACACTCTGGTGTAAATGGCAAAAGCTACTCCAGCAGTTTCACAGCCCTTATCAGAAGACATGATCCCGCACAGCACCCAATCCGATGAAGATGTCCCACTCCTGTTGCAAATTCCTGAGCCGCCAGTATTGTTTCCCTGGTCCTGTGACACATAAATTAATTCATGGAAATTATAAAACTATCATCCCATTCAATACTGTTCCATTTAGTGAAGAAAGTTTTTTTTTACAAACCTGGCATGATTCCAGTCCAACAGTTCCAGCGCAAAACTGCGCATCCGAAGAAGCGTGGCTGTTGTTCTGTTTGCAATTCTCGTTGGAAAGGATGGGAACGTTGAACTGCTTCAATTTGTCGGAACTCCTTTCCCATCGCAACACTGTCATGTTACTCCCCTCGAACTGTTCATCCTCCTTTGGTAACTCGATGGCCTTGACTCGGGAGTTAAATCGGAGGGGAAAACTGAGCAGGACTAGTGCGATGTCATCCACATCATGGATGTAGATCATCCGAACCTGGCGAAGTTGTGCGCCCGCTGGGACGCCCAAATCATTTGTGCCGGCAACGACCTTAATTTGCAGCGCCGTCCTCAAGGACTGAAGACAGGAAGACGAGGTCAGAACCAGCGTTGGGCTGAGGATGGAGCCGGTGCAAACCGCTTGGTTGTCTTTGGTTAGGAGGACTTGATGAGGGAACTCTTCCGAAGGAGCGTCTTTAGCTCCTGCACCATTCCTTTGTGGAGCTGCTTGGTTTATGAAATCTGTGCAAGTTAATAGTTGCTTTGATTAAAATAATGTTTTATGTATTTAAAAAAAATTGTTCTGTACATAATTAGTGCTTTAATTAATGCAGCAACTTACGAATACTCCGTTTGTGGCGCATGTGAATTGTTTGCTGGATTGGTGAAAACTTCCCTCCAATTTCCCCACCTGAAGGTCCGCCAACCTGTTTTGTTATTTAAAATAACAAAGTTATATAACTAAATTAGATTTGTATTAAAATTAATATGTCAATTAAACAGGTCCCGATAAATTCATCGATTTTATTACAACTTGAACTTACCCGTCCGGAATGCCCGAGCGACACACTTAAAACGAGAATAAGACATGTCACACACAACCTAAATGAAAGTGGAGGAAAATGACTAGTTTCCATTTTTAATATTATAATTTTTTTTAAAATACTGATTGGAATTTTGTAGGCTTTTTACTTAAAGTAAAAAACAAAACTTAATACTGCTAGTGGATCAATCTCAACCAAGTTATAAGTTAGACTGGCTGGTTGCAAAGTCAAAAATCGTATGATGACAGCTTGACCATTGGAATGGATTTTTATGCATGGGTGGAACAGCGTCATCCATCGTAAAATCAGTGTTTGGAAAATATGTTATTCATTTTCACACGAGCCAATACATACTGACATGTGTAAAAAAAGATTCTCAAACTTGCTGGCATCAGTCATACAAATATCCCTGGAAGAGCAGGTATGTGTATTTTGCATGGGGCCTACGAGGGCACGCTATGAGGGAAGATTGAGGGAAATGGCAGAGGGACCCCATGAGAAACTGCGAGGGATGGGAAAGTTGTGGGAAACAAACATAAAATGCATGGGCATGCTTAGTTATTTGGCTGTAGTTAGTGCATATGCCATGCATATTCTCTGAGGGACCCATGCATTAGTACAAACTATTTCCCTTGAATATTATGCGTGTTAAAAATGTATATCAGATGCAGTCAAAGCAATTTAAAAAAAATACAAATACACACGAATCATATGGTTTGTTTCAATCACATTTTATTGATAAAAATAACTATAATATAATCACTGATTAATAACACAATCACCGTTGGCCCATTTAACTGTTATCCACCTGACACCTGAATCGTAAAAACTAATAGCTAGTCCAGTCGACGTAAAGCTGGGCCCTTCGAAGTTCCAGTAGGTTTCTTTAAATCCGCCTGTGAGGATTGAGTCTTTGAATCCGAATCGTATCATGCCCCAAGTTAAAATTATTTCAACTTAACACAGGCCCATATACGTTTCAAGTTTCAATCTCTCAATCCAAGTCGTAGTCTCAAACCCTGGAACGGAAACACGGCTTCCGGTTTTCTTGATCTCCACATTGGGGTCATCTGGCAGCGGGGTTGAAGTCCGGTCCTGTTTGGTCCGGCACAATCCAAATGGAATCGTTTTCAACAAACTTAACTACACTACACATTTTAATGAATTACTATTAACTAATCATCCGATTAAATTAAAATGATGAAACTAAACTTTGAATTTTTGGAAGCCAGAGTCAAAACAAAAGAAGTTGACAAGCTCTTGCTAAATCTGAATGAGTGTTGTTGAGCTCACCATGCACCAACAACACACCATTCACAGCTTTGAATTTACCGCCAGCCACTCAATGTGGCAAAACTACACGCTAAAAATGCATCAACCGTTTCCCGTACATTTTACGCAGATATAACACACGTATTTTCATACAACTTGGATAGTAAAATCCCTTCTTAATTTACGCATATTTCCCAAATGTAAAACGCAACGTTTAGATGGGAGGCAGTTTAAGATTTAGGATGGTGGGGGAAGCCAGAATGGGCATGCATAATATGCGCATATTATGTTCAGTTTTTGCAAGGGTTTTTCTTCCCTCTCATTTCCCACACTTCCCTCGCAAAATATCAACTAATCCTACTCGTATGTCTTCCAGGGATAATATACAGCTATTATATTCAATCAGTCTGAATGATTGGAAAGGATTTTGACAGAGTAATTAAACTACTTGGAAACTACTTTACAGAGCGAGTCATCCTCAGCCTGATCATGAGTATTACTATTACATACTGCTAAAGCCGTGTTAAGCAAGTTAAACAAGGTCATTTGCCTATTTAACTTTGTAAAGCTTGTTGACATCTCCCTGGCTAATGCTTGGAACTTGAATTTCATGAAACTGACATATGTCCTGTTAACGATTTGTAAGAGCATCATCTTCACTTTATTCCAAGCAGAGGCAACGTCTGGAATAAAATGAGATTGAGAGCGCAAAGTGTTTTTTTTTTTGCATTGCTCAATTCTCTTTAAATTGTCATATAATGGTGGTTGATGAATGAATGAATCACTTTATATGCTTTTTCGGGTGAGCAATTTAGTGAGTGAGTTGGATGCCTAATTTTAATCAGTTTTATTAAGTGCACGTCGTAAGTAAGGCTGGTACTGTTACTGTTAAAAGTAAAAGGCTGATACGATGAAATAAGTGAATGTATATCGCTCCCCACGTCCAGCGTCGTGTACTCTATATTGGGGACACACTTAAAACAGCTTTAGTTCACATCACATCATAAGTAACCCGAATGTATATTGTTGAAACTGACAATTTAAATCCTTTGAAATGAAATGCAATGCAGATCAGTTCATAAATGTAATTTTAATTAAGCAGCTAATAATATTATTAAATCGATGGCAAGAAACATTGCATGGATTCATAGCTAAAGCATTTTTTAGAATGAAAGGAGAATAGATTGTGATTGTGGCGTACACTTGCTGGTGGAAAAAAGTTGATAGTACAGCCGTGATTAGACCAATGACATTACTCTGTGGTTTATGAGCCTGTGAGAAGATTTGCCTCGAACTGAAGTTATTTAAAGAAAAATTGAAAAATTACCAAACTCTTTCAAACCAAAACTATATATTCAATTTTAATATTTTATAAGTTTTACGGCTGAATATGAAAGGCCGATAACGAATAGGGGATCAAATAGTACCGAGTCATTTGATTTTTTCATCGAGTATACGCGTATAGAGCCAACATAACTCCCTGAAAATAGGAACCACGTTTCATGTTGAAATAATTTAAAAAACATATTTAAATATTGAAAAAAAAATCTGTCAACTTAAGTTACAGTCTTTTACTTTCAACTTTCAGTTTTTGCTGAGGAATACTGAGCTTCGCCGTTCATTTATTCCAATTATATACCCCATGGGAAAACGTCGGAAAACCTATCCCCGTAGCTATTTCAGGATATTACCATAAAATAACTAATACCTACCACCCATTCCTTATCCCTTCCTATATCCTAAATCAGTAAAACCGAAAGCATCATTCATATCCCGAAATCTAAGTCTTCAGCCTAGTTTTCAGAACAGATACATTCTCTTTGTTGTTCTCCGGATATAAATCCCTCTAGGCCCCATTTATACAATATTAACATTGTATTGTAGTTCTAAGGTGCTCTAAAGACTCGGCGACGGCGTGGGGTTTTGCGCCGCTTGCAGCGCCCAACTAATTCAAATACGGGCGAAATCCATGGAACCGGCTAGAAGTCTTTAGAGCACGTTAGAACTATAGTATCTCTAAATGATAAGCATCCGTGAATCCTAAAAAATACAAACGTTTATTGCTTCTCCTTCTCCCACAGAAAAGAAAGCATTCATTCAACACATGTATGGCAGTATATAAAGTGTGTGAACTCATTCATAGGTTACTGTTTTCACATTCTCAGGTGAGTAGCACTTCAGTTGGCATCTTTTTTTTGCTGTTGTCCGCTTCACTGCTCTGCTCAGTTTGTCTCTGTTTACGAAACGAGAAGCAAAAAAAAAAGATTTACACTCTAGAATTTTTTTTAAATTAGTTAAGTAACTAGTTATTTCGAATTATTGTAAATTTTAAAGACCTATATAACTACTGAAGTGAATAACTTTGATTTAATAATGTCCCCATCAAAATTTGCAAAGTTCGCCTGTGAAATCTGCGACCAAACGCTTCACCGCAAGCAAAGCTATCAAGCCCACATGAGAAGCCACAGGGCGGACAAGGACTTCAAGTGTACGGCTTGCGACAAAGGCTTCGGGTCTAAGGCTTGGCTGACCAGACATCTCAAAACTCATCCTACTTCCGAAAACAGGCCATCCTCGTCGCGGGTTGCTGAAGTGCTCAATCGTCAACCCGTACAGAATTGGGAGGGCGGAGGCATTTTAAAAGGAGGTCAAAGTCCATTCACAGTTCTGCCCAGGGAGGTTAAAGTTAAAAACCGTTTTAATTATTTGTTGCGACATAAATGTGGCGAATTTGTTTTAAGAAATATTTTATGACAAGTTTTTTTTTGTTTCCCTTACCGCAGATATGGTGCATGATTATGGAAAATATGCCGTTCACGGACACATTGAACTTTTTCAAGGCCTACCCGGAAATGGAAACCATTTATAAAAAGAAAAAGCAGTTGTGGCTGTTTGATCAAGTAAGCTATGGAAACATGTTTGCTACATTTGCTTAAAAAAGTTTGCAATGTTTAAAAAAACGAACTTAATTGGAATTTGGAATTCATTTTTTTCGTGTATTTTTATGCAGGTGTTCCCTTTTATCCTTGGCAGGCTGAGGAAGGATAAGGATATCTTGATCTGCCGACGTGTTAGTTACAAGTGGAAGGAGGGCGTTGACAACTTCCTTGAAAAGAGTCTAATCGTCCGCCCTTATGATCCAAACAACCAAGTCACCGATAAAATTTGGGGCCCACGTAACTATCCAATGTGTCACCATTTCCATGATTCTCAAGATTATTCAAGAAGCCAACAAATGCTCCTGCTCCATCAGAAATTTGTGTGTATGTATTATTTCAGTTCTGGGAGTTATGTTGAACAATTTAAAAAAATCCACGAAATGATGGTTGGACATCCACCGGAAATAAATCCTTTTGTGGGAAGATGTGTAGGTTTACGGCTTGATTCCGATCAGGTGGAACATTTTTGGGAGGCAGTCAAAGATTTTCTAAAAATATGGGGAAAGCACATATGGTTCTTGCGAATTTGGCAACATGCAATACACCAAGTGGATACCTTTGTTGGGAATTTTGTGAAGTGCCTTGAATATCTTCCAAATTTAAAAAGTATACTTATGGACATACGCTGGGTAAAGGATGACCGGACAATCGTCAACGAATCCGGTTCACGGCAAAACAACATCAAATTGCCCTACCTTCCCCACTTGGAAGCTATTAAAATGTCACATGGGTTCCTTTTCGATGCTATTATGTTTAAAGTGCTGCTCCCAAACACCTTTAAGCAAATTCGGAGGCTCCATTTTAGATTGGAGGAAGTGGATATCAGGTGGTATTCCACCCCCAGGTTTCGATTTCCATATCTTAGAGAGCTGCAAATTGAGCTTGAGCTGGGGAGGATTAACGTTGATGAGCTCTACTGGAATGAGTGCAAGGTGAAGCTTAACCGTATCTTATTCTTCCTGGAAGCCACCGGACTGCACAGTCTGGACTTGGGGTTTTGGAATTTTCTTTCGGAATCACCACTCACGACCTCCGAAATATTCCAGTGGTTTAAGTATTTCCCAGAACTGAAGCATCTATGCTTGGCAAGTGCCAAACTACGAATTACAGGACCTTATAGCAGCTTCTTGAATGGCTCCGTGGAATCCATCTGCCTCAACCGGAAAACCCTGAATTCCACTACATTTTTGAATTGTTTCCAGTTACTGCGATGTCTTCAAATTTACATAGATACTGATATGGAAATAGGACCAACGTTTACCGATACAGATAGGCTTGACTTTTACAAATTATATGTCCACCATGAGTCCTTCTGGAAGGATCTACTGAAGCTTCAGAAACTTGATGTAATTGTTGTAATTACAGGCGGCTATTATTCTAGGAGGAGACAGCGATTTTATAAAACGGAAATCAAAGCATTTCTGAACAGCCAGGAAGGTAAATCAGGGTAGTTGTGAAGGAGTTTATAAAAAAACTGCAAATCCCAATCTCTCAAACAATAATATTAAGATATTTTTTTAAATATGGACAGTGGCAACTAAAGTTAATTTTAATGATCAATCTCTATATAATGTAATTTATACGTGTGTTCATTATAATATTGCCAAAGCTGGCTCTACACGCCTTATCATTTTTTATGATTTGAATAAAATTAAAATTAAGTTAAACAAGCAAGGATAAAAACGTTATTTGATTTGGATATTTTTATTTTAACAATCTATTTAACAATTCATTATAAAATATGATTATTCATTCCTGAGGGCAATTTTGTTCGTCCGTGAGATCTCCACAATCATCTTCCTTGTCGCATCGATAACTTGAAGGGATGCACCTCCCATTCCCACACCTGAACAGTCTCCCGCTGCAGCTCCCAGTCCCAGGGCAATCAGCTTCATCCGTGGCATCTTCACAGTCGTTATCCCCGTCACAACGACTCCTGGATGGGATGCATTTCTTCCCATCCCCACAACGGAACTGGCCACTGGAGCAGGTCCTATTCTCACAGCCGGCTTCATCCGACAGGTCACCGCAGTCGTCTTCCCCGTCGCAGCGATACTCTAGTTGGATGCATTTCCCGTTTCCACACCGGAAGTGGCTGATGGCGCAGGTACTGTTAACGGAGCAACCGACTTCGTCTGAGCGATCGACGCAGTCGTTGTCCCCATCGCAGCGGAATCTGGATTGAATGCATTTGCCATCCCCACACCGGAATTGCTCACTGGA
>JAQIWX010000726.1:0-14089 GCA_034696785.1 Lepidocyrtus cyaneus | reverse complement strand
GTGTTTTCGTGTACTAACTATTAGTATTCAAAACAGTGAAAGTTTTTTAACTGGAAATAAATTTACCAACTGCTCAATTTTTTTACTTCCCCATGTTCTTCGAGTCTGCTGGAGCTGGACCAGGTGAGCAAAGTATAATTGTTCGGAATTAAGAATAATTTTAGATGCTAATATGTAGATTTTTCAATTATATCTAATGGATTTGATTTGTTGACGTTGCAGTTATTGATGAGAATATAGAGTTCAACCCGGACACGCAGACCCTAACCTTAAACCCAGCAAGAGCAATTCAAACAAACCAAGTTTCCATGTCATAAACAAACGTGGAAGGTTAATTTTACCGGCATTGCTACTGTTTGTGGAATGTAAGGTGACATGCAGTGATAATTAACCTATGTGTATTGATTTGATTGTTAAAATAAAAATAGGTCGGACGGCTACAGAAAACGGTCAAGCTAGCGGAAGTGCCCATGGACTTGCTCACCCCAGCGTTGTATCGCTAAATACTACCCAGTTTAATTGGATAGGTTGTACAGATTCTTCCCAATTAGGCGTGCATTAATGAAACTTAAGTATAAATGATTGTTTGAGATATTTAACTTTTTATTTGTTAGCTGATCAATTAACAACCATCCAGACAGCCCAGGCCCTGCTGACATCAAAGGTGGACATGTCATTAGATATTCTTCGTACACTTCTGAACGGAACGAGAGACAAAGACCTCTCCGCTGAGTCTGATCGAGTAACTCGCCTGCCATTACAGACCCTGGATGACTTCAATAATCTCCAGAAAAACGTCAGGACCGATGCTGGAACAAGAAAGGAACTGGCAATTTTAGTTCGAATGATGTAGAATTTGTAGTGTAGTTCTACGATTTGTACTGTAATACTACTGTTTGTTTAAATAGATTTCAGTTTTATCTGTTCGAGGAGGAAACACTGCTAATCAAGTTGCTCATCGAATTATGGCGTTCCTGATGACCGATAATCTTATGTGCGAATTTTCCTTTGCCGGACACACAAGAAATATCAGTTTCAAGGACACGATCTTCATGACTTGTATTTGTGGTAAGACAGTCTTCCTTATTACCTGTCTCGTCAGAGACAGTCCTTCACAATGTAACGGTCATCTTCCCGTTAGCACGATAACTCAAGAACGGTTAATTTTTTTTAATTCGGTATATAAGTTAATGTTGGGAGGAAATCAAGTATTCATGGCAGCGGTTTTGAGCCAGATTGCTAACCTGGAAGTAGGTCAAAGTTCAATTTTTCTGGAAATTACTGTTTCTGCGCAGCTTTATGTAAATCACATGACAGCATGGTGCAGGTGCAGCGCTAAGTTTTAAACGCTACCCTACGCCCTTCTGATGTGTAATGGTTAGACTTGGCCAGAAAATGCATTAATTTTATACGAAATATGCATGCAAATATGCCTCAATTTTGCCTAAAATATGCCCTTAAAATATGCCCTTAAAATATGCCCTTAAAATATGCCCTTAAAATATGCTCCTAAAATATGCCCAAAAATAAGCTATTAAAATATGCCTGAATATTAAAAACTGGACCAAAACTAAAAATCTTGAGTGAAAAGAATACATTTGAGCAATTTATCTCCTAAAATCATCATTTCATTTACATTTAAAAGTTACTTATTGCTTAAAATACAAACAAACGAGATACATCTCCGTTAATTTTCAGTTGAAGAGCTGGCCATTGTGTCAATTCCAAATTCGTAATGGCACACAACAACTTTTTCCAAATTTTCCATAGATAATTTCTGCCTTCTGAATGCTAAAACTTCATTCTACTGCAACGGAAGTGTGTACAAGACTTCATAGATTTTTTCTGGTGAACTGTTGATATCGTTTGTCCCCATCTACCAAGTGGAAGTTAGCTTAAAATTATGAAAAGGATGGAATTTGTCATTTCATTTAAAGAGAATAGAGTACGCTATCCAACGAGACAGAAGGTCGGCCAAACAGGCTATAATTTCTCTGGGGTGAATTCACTTATTCCTGTTTTAGCTTTGTTTGACTTTTGTTAGGTAGGCCTCTGCAGCTTGGATAAGCAAAGGTAGTAATTTACAGTGGAATGTTTTAGGGAATATTTAATATGCCGAAAAAGTCGAAAATATACATGACATATGCAATATGCCCAAAAACCCCAAAATATGCAAAAAAGGCATTTATAAATGCCCCTAAAAGTACCTATTCTAACCTAGAATGGTCACTTGCAAACCGAGAGCTCATGCGGAAGCAAGATAAAAAATATGCAAATACATGAAATGGCCAAGTCTAGTAATGGTAGATACCTACGCCTACGTGGTGATGATGATAATCGTGGAGTCAGTACAGGGATTAGTCGAGTCGAGATATCAGAAGAAAATATTTATGAGATGCAAATTGAGGAGGTACATAAAAAGTAATTTGCATGTTATACACATAATAAGGGCATTTTAGACTGGATATAAAAATTATTTTTGATCTTCACTTATTGTGTATTCAGGCCTTGCAAACAAATTAAAATAAATTCCATATCTTTTCATTTTCATATCTTTATTGCCTGTCTCGTCAGAGACGGTGTTGAAAATGTTACCCTCAGATAATTTATGACACGATATTTTAAGACTGGTTTGGAAATTTTTAAATTAGTATTTAAATATAGGTTTGGGGAAATCCGAGAAAGCTTACCGGAAGTAGGTCGAAGTTTAATTTTTTGGATGTTCTAGTTTCTGTGCAGATTGAAGATTTGTGTAAATCACATGACAACAAAGTGAAGGTGCAGCGGGTAATTTTAAATGTTACCCAAAACGCTTCTTATGGAGCAGTTCGACTTGCGTGATAGCAATGACGATCATAATAGGCGGAGGACTGAAATAATAATAATTATATATAGAAAATGAGATATTGTTTGTGGGATATCATGCTGATGGGAATTATGTAAATTGACGCAGTACTAAATTTTAAATACTGTCCAATCCAAATGCCTACGCATTAATATGGCGTTCTTTTATACTTGATGGATTTGAATGTGAAATTTGGATTAAATATATATTTTTAATTTGCATCGGTGTAGATGAAATTAGTGGGATGTAGCCGGAATGAATAGATACATTTAGACTGGTTCCGTTGGCCTTGCTTCCTTAGAGGAATTATAAAAAATCGGTTATTCCACTTTTGGAGGCAGGTGAAGTTAAGATCAGGGTCGTTACAAAGGTGCCGTTAGGTTCGAGACAGGTTCCTAAATTCGTGTGTTTGACAGGTTTATTGTTATTATCATCTTTTACTTTTTACGTCTATTACATTGTTAAACATTAAAACAAACAACAAACAACAAATATTTATTTTCTTCACTTAACAGAGGCTTCCCGCATGACTGAGAAACAAAGAACATCGACCGACAAAGAAGTTGAAAAGGTGCCAAGAAATAAAATAATGACTAAGGAACAACTCGATATGATCGAGATAAATTCTGACTTTTGCGATTCTGAAAAAAATCAATTAAGAAATCTGCTTAGTACCTATGCTGATTGTTTCAGCTACGATTCCAATGATATTGGAACCTATTCCGGGACGTATCCCGAAGGAAGAAAAATTCATCTAGAAACGGGATCCGCTTCTCCCATCTCCGTGAAGCCGTTTCGTCATTCTCTTACGGAAAGAGAAGTAATTGATAAGGAAATTGACAAATTGATCAAAGCTGGTATTGTAAGGAGATCGAATTCCCCGTGGGGATTTCCGATCGTACTGGTCGCTCGTAAGGACGCTCCAGACCGTCCTCGACTCTGTATCTCTTACGTTAAACTGAACGAAGTGATTCAGACTGACTCCTTTCCCCTTCCGTTAATTACGGATATTTTTGCAATTTTGAAGGGAGCCAATTACTTCACTCGTCTTGATTTCGCCAAGGGATTTTTCCGGTTTAAACTAGATGATTGTTGCATTGCAAAGACCCCAACCGACAAATTCGAAATATTACGTTGTACTATGGGAACCAAGTGCTCACCCTCTATTTTTGTGCGGATGTTGAGACACATCTATCAAGATCTTCTCTATAAGAATACTTTCATCTACATGGATGAAGTACTGATTTACAGCCCCACTTTTCGGAAGCACCTCATACACATCCAAGAATTTCTAGAGAGAACAAGATCAGTCACGCTAACTCTCTGTCCTACTAAATGCGTCTTTGCCACGCGGGAAATAAAACTCCTTGACTATGTTGTAAACCCTTCAGGGATCAAACCCGACCATGCGAAAACGGCTGCCGTTGTGGCTATGCCCGCCCCAACGACCCCCCGCCTGGTCAAGAGCTTCTTGGGCCTTGTCGGATTCTATAGAAGGTACATAGCTAACTTCTCCGGCATCGCACGCCCGCTTTACCAGTTGACCAAGATAGATCAACCCTTCATCTGGACCCCTGAGTGTCAGGATGCTTTCCTGGAACTCAATCAAAAATGGGTAGAGGCACCGATCTTGGTCCCTTTTGATCCTAATCGTACCCCAGAGATACATTGTGACGCCTCGCTTTATGCGTTAGGCTACAGCCTCATGCAGAGGGACGACGAGAATCCCCCTCACGTTATCTGCTATGGCTCCAGAATCCTCAACCCTGAACCCTAATCTAACTACTCCGCGACTGAACGCGAAGTGCTCGTAGTGGTTGAAGCCCTTCAGAAATTCAGGGAGTAAACATATGGCCGTCGCGTCATCATTAAAACTGATCATCATTCGATTTGCTCTTTAATTAAACTCTCCACTCCCCGTAATGCCCGTCTCAGCCGATGGCTGACGATCATACATGACTGTGATGTATGATGATCCAGTATGTCAAGGGAAGTCAACATGCCTTCGCCGACGCCCTTTCTCGTTTGGTGGATGTTCCTATAGACAGAATGAAAGAAGGCACTACCACCACCGCAGAATTGTTGGCTAACAAAGAGCATTCTTCACTCCACATCGTTGATGATAATCTGCGAAAGCAACTTTTCTCGTATCTTGCCAGCGACACTTCCCTCAAAGAAATTTATGCTCGCCTTAAGGAAGGCCCAGCTAAGAAAGAAGGCCCTGACATGCTTCACAATGATGTTCTGTACTATATGGCAGGTAGACATCACCGCTTCATCATTCCCGCCGAGTTGCGGACGACGATTCTGAAAAATTACCATGAGGATCCTATCAGTGGTCATAAAGGTATCAAATCAACATTGTCAAAAATAGCTAGAAAATATTACTGGCAAAATATGCACGGTGAAATCAAGAATTATGTCAAGTCGTGTCAACGTCAACCTTGCGCCACCCGCAAGCCATTCAATAATAAGCCAGCTGGTCTTACTGTTCCCCATGAATTGATGGACCCATTTAGGAAAATTTATGTAGATTATTTTGGCCCGCTAGCTTTATCTTCTCCTGGTAGGTACCAATACATTGCCGTGGCTGTTGATGCCAACACCCGCTATGTCATTGCCTCTCCGGTAAGAAAAGCGGACACTACCAGCTTATTGAGATTCTTGATAAAACAGGTTTTCTTAGTTCACGGTTTCCCCATAAAATATTACTCAATAATGCCAGCATTAATCAAAGTCAAATAACTCAAGAAACTCTGAAAGCCATGGGATGCACTCCCATATATACAGCTCCGTATTCGCACTCAGGAAATGCGATCGCAGAGAGAGCTATAAGAAACATAGAGGAAACCATTTCTCATTATGTATCACCGGACACGAAAGAATGGGAACATTATGTCGACACCGCTACTTTCGCTATAAACACAACGGTGCATCGAACTTCTAATTACTCTCCCTTCTTTCTCGTACATGCTCGTACTCCTCGACTTCCCGTCGACCTCAGTCTTCCGGTAAACAACCTCATGTTTTGGAATCCCAAACATGTTGAAATAATTGAGAGAATACGTATTGATGCTAATATGAATTTACTGAGATCCCAAGATTTAATTAGCTTGACATGCACCGCAGAGCAACGAACTTCACCCCAGGTTCATTAGTGATGTTAGCCTATCCAAACCTGACGGAACTGAAAGCTTCAAGGAAACTTTCCCCGAAGTTCACCGGGCCATTCCGGGTAGTTCATCAACTTGCCCAGAACAATTATGCTTTGCAATATGACTCGGATCCACTAGCAAAGATAATCCGTAGTCATGTCGAGAGGATGAAACCATATTCCCCCAGGTCACCCCACCTGCAAGTTCCCGTTGTTTCAACTTCCTCTCCTCTTCAGTCCAAGCTCCCAGCCATCGAAGACTCTTCAGTCGTCAACTCACCTCCGACGCGTCTCGATCCTACTCCAGCTCCAGCCTTAGTAAAAACAACCCGAAGTGAAAGAATAGTGAAACCTCCAGATAAATTGAAATATCAACTTTATTATTGGGATAATAAGGTCTAACCATAAAGCTGTTTTGCTTGTGTGTTTTTGTTCTGTTTCACCCTTCCTTTTGTTTAGTAATACGGCCCGCAAATTATTCCATTCAAGTCTCGTTGGGACTCTACCTACGACCTCCCGCGACACCCCCAGTGATCTACTCACAACAAACAAAATTGCTGTTTACGTTTTCCACTCGACTCATGCCAAAAACGGAATACGCCCATTTCGCCTTTCAAGACTTCTGCGCTGACGTCAACCAAACCCTTCATGACAATATCAAGGGCACCCTACTTCGAGGGACACAAGGGTTAATCAATCACACGGAAACCCTCATTGACCATCTTTACCCCACTATGAGCAACAACCGAGTTCCGGTCTTTGTGCCTATACCTCCCGTGAAAAGAGGAAAACGCCAAGTCGCCCTCGCCGCCGGAGTCATAGGAGCCGCCGCTTACAAGCTCTACGACTATTTCACAGGGAAAAGGTCGTCAGCAGATGTCTATGACAACAACATGGTGAAGGGAATGAAATATATGGAATCAGGAATCATAAAGCATGAAAGGGAGATTCCTGCCCTCGCCAGAACGATGACTGTCAACATGGAGCATGTGGTAAATCAATTTAACAAAATTATGGTAGAAGCCCAAAATGACTCATCTCGCCATTACGCAGATCTGGCTGCGGGCGAACTTCGTCAATCAATTATTTCGGCACAAATCACTCAGGAGCTGACCCGGTTCACTGATCTTCATCTTTACGCCTCAATTCTTTCAGAATGCCGAACAAAACGTATTCCATTACAAGCCGTATCCCCTTTTTACCTTCATACCGAATTAATGAAGTTGCGTAGACCACGATTTGGTGATCGATCAACGCGATCTTTCCTCTTATTATCACCACCCCATTTCCCATTGTCGATTCAATTATAAAACCGACCTAATAACGGTTCACGTTATTGTGGATGTTCCGATTAAAAGGACCATGCACTCTTTCGAACTGTTCCAACCTATTGCCGTGCCCTTCTGGCATGATAATAAAATTTGTAGATGGAATATCCGCTACAATACAATAATCAAGAGAGATCAAGATATCTTCGTAATTGAAGGTTCTCAATCACACTCTTGTAATTTCGATTCCGAATTATGTTTATTCTCAGAATTTGGGAGTGAACATAGTCCGCAAACAGAATGTGCAAAGGCACTTATAACCGGCGTAACTTTACCCCGGGTATTCGAACTTTGCAGATTCTCATGCAATGAACATGACAACCGCAGTCTTATAGTAAGTAACCGAGTTAGATGCCCAGCACTACTCGATAAATAATCCTCGTATGGGTTTAGTTTTACATTGTTATAATAACAGTATCTGGACCGAAAGGCCCATTTCCGCTATTTACTTATCTCCGCTCTCCAAGCACTTAGGTAGTTATGTCGTAGCCCTACCCTGCAACTGCCGAATCATCAACAACGCCCATGACAGGATGACGGACTTCATCGACCCACCGTTCCTGTGCAGCCAAGATAACACCACTCTACTCCCAGTCGCTAATCTCATCGTCCCTTTCTACTGGACGACCGTTCCTGACGAAACCATGATCCAAGCCGGAATCATCGGTGCGTCCCTCCTATTCGGACAAACCTATGACCACCTCGACAGCATCGTCGACTGGCCAACCCTCAACGTATCAACAGAGTCTTACATTCCGTTAGACTACTCCAGAATACAGGATTCCATCAATAAACATATCTTGACCTGGCACCACCTCTACAAGGACACCATCATGATCCTCTGGAACGTAGCCATTAGTATCCTGCTCTTCAGCCTGTACTGCAAAACCCAGTATCAAGGATTCAAGATCCCTTTCCTGTACAACCTTGTCCGAAATGTTCCTCCGGCCCATGCTCTTTCCATGGGGGAAATTAGCAAGCGACACTTCATCTTTTTGGTGGTTATCATCTTTGTAAATATTTTCTTGCTATGGTGTTTTATCATTGTTATGTTCTTCTACTGCAGAAGACGATGGAAACGCAACTCCATGGGTTGCTCATTCTACACTGGAAATGAGAACGCTGACGAAACCTACGGAAGGAACAACGTCCCTTTACAAATGCTTGGACCTGATTCCTCATCACATCAAAATCTTCATCAGCGTCAACCTCTGTATCCATCCGTCCCATCTTTAGCTCCATCTCTAACAGACTTTAGAAAGGCCATCGCCATGTCAAAGGCTCCATTGCCATTCCAACCCTAAAGTCCACATTTCAATTTGAAATCACCAAGCGTAAATAATGATATATTTTATCTTAAGCGCCACGTCGCATTTAATATGTAAATAGATATAATTTTATTCCTTTGATTTTATTACATATTATTTTTACCGCCTACAAACGAATGTGTGTATAAGCATCTGTTCGACATAGAAAGAAAGTTCAGCAGACTCATCGGATTGTTCCAGCCTCATTTCACCGAACCGGATGAAGACATCTTTAAGAAGACATCTCGCCGGAGCTCGTTCTTGAAAAGAAGAGCTGTTAGGGATTCCGCAATACCTCATCTTCAGGTTGTTATGATGACGCAAGTCATCCAGGAAATTAGGTCAGTATGTAAGTAGTGTGATACGTAATTAGTTTAAAGATAGAATCATGTTCATTGTGTTAAACTAGGTTAGCCTCCATCAGAGGATAATATCAGTTTTATCTGGTACCACAGAGAACTAGTTTCTGTTCTCATAGTACCAATAGATTACTTTAGTAATTACTATTCCTTTCTAGAAGGAATGAAACAATAGATAAATAATCTTGATAAGATGTAAGTTAGTTATTTCCTTATACAGGTAACATTCTGTGGCTGTTCTAAATAGTTCCATAATTAGAGATAGAACTCTCTCGAACATTCTGTCTGTTCGAGAGATGTAGTTTGTAAGGAAAACATAATTTATTAATTCTTCCTTAATGAGTTTCAGGTTAATTAGAAACCTTCCATTCCATTGTAAATCCTTTCCTAATTCTCATCATTTCCCCCATACAAATTATGTGATATATAAGCCGTATTTTCAGTCAATAAAATCAGTAGATTCCTGACGCTCAATTCTGTTTTGCTGCCGGTATTATTATTCCTCATAAGTAGTTCGAAGGTGCCTATCAGAAGTTTTTTAATTGGTTTAACTAAGTTGTTGAAGAAAGGAAGGATAACAGACATAATTTTATACTATGTAATGGTCTTTCGCTTATGCTCAGTCCTTAAATTGCAAATGATTCTTTATCTCAAAAGTAAAATGAAAAGGACTTAATAAATGAATTTGAATGAACTTGTGATATGGCTTTTCAGTATGGTAAATGAAACCAAGTGAGAATCAAAGTAAAACGTAAAACCTTCAAAGGAGTTCGCGGTACACAAAACACATAAATTTATCTGGGAAAAATTATTTCAGCTTAGAAAAAGCTGTTTAATCAGCGAAACAAAATATCTTCATAATTACCATATCAGCATATATTACCTGCGGACCCTACCATTATTCTCAAGGAGAAGCTAACGGCTCCTCTCTTTATATCCCACATGGGGTTTCGGTAGATCCACAATTACAATTATCAATATCAATATTATTAAATAAAATACGTTACGGTGCTGCTTCTCGCCTTACTGGGAATAGACAAACATCGGAGTAGCCAGGAGATTCAATCCATCCTATTTCGGCCCATACCCCAACAATTCAAAGGTCCCCATCCAGCTAACTTTCGAAGCCCCACCCGTTATTCACGAAGATACGGCGAAGCTGATATCTCAAATACGCAAATACTCCCGTCACCCAAACCAACCAACCTTCCATAATACCCAATCGACTTCCCAGATAAAAAACATTTTCTTACAAACTTTCCCATTCTAAATACTACGTATTTCCTACAGAATTAGGCATTGCTTTTTTGTGAATTTACGGAAAACTGTCCAACCCATGTTGACTGACCCAAGAGCAAAACAATACTAAATCCCATTTTTTTCCAATCTATTTTCTTTCCAATATTTATGTGGATGGCCCGAGTTGAAAACATTTCTCTCGGCACATCCAACCGAATTATCTCCCAAAAATATTCATAAAAATTGTTTTCTTGAACACTCAACTCATATAAAAGTGGGTCAACTCAACCTCACAAACAAAATCTATTAATAGTAACATTTTACAAAATGATGCATGCTCATAAATGACAGGTTTCATAAAACATAAGTTAAAACAATTCAACTCAAAATTACAACAATGGGATAAAAATAGTATCATTTGAAAAAGGGTAGTAATGCATTTCAGATACGGGGTTGGAAATGGCATTACAACTACTGCCATGCTGGTCTACTCTATAAGCTTGCTGCTTTTATTTCAATTGTATAACAATAATTAAGGTGGGAGTTGATGTTAATTTATGAGAGATTTTTTGTTATCAGCTTCCTCTGGATAAAGTGTAAACTTTCTGGAGCATATTTGAGTTTCGATTTTAGCTCCATCTGACAAGAAGGGGTTCGATAAAGCCAGGAGGTGTTGGAGGAGCGTGTGAAAGATGCTACTTTTGCCATCAAATGCAAAAGTAAGTGAGAAAAGGGGGTGGATATGGCATTGTGCTCAAGTCAACAAGAGCGGATGGTGGTAGTGAATACGCAACAGGCGTAAAAAATATAGTTTCTTTAAAAAAATTCAAATTGTTTGCAGTAGTTAAAGCTAGTTAGTCCTAATTCAATGTAAGCGGTAATAATGGTGTAAAGAAGGGTTATTAAATCAGAAAATTTGAAGAAATATTAAGATTTTGAAGGAAGTGAGCTGATTTGTCTCATCATCATAAAATCGTGCGTCGAAAGTTGGGAGACAATAAATATAAAACATCATTGCTGAGCAGTTTAAGGGTAATTTACGTCCCCATTGTGACCTCCGAGACCTGAACATAAAAATTGAGAAGGAGGGAGGACTTAGAATTGAAATTGAAAAAAAACGCTTCCAGTGCAACATTTGCGATTAGTGAAAAGCGCTGTACAGGCCACTGAGAAGTCACACGGGCCAGATTTGGGGACCACCGTGTCAAGGGGTTATCAGGGAGTAGTACGGCATTATTTGTTTAAACTCCAATTTTCGTTGCATTCGTTGTTGTGAACAATCCCCTTGTCTGTGACTTTTGAGATTGCGTGGGCGGTAAAGGTCCCTGGCTTTTTTGTGGGGGGTAAAGTGGTAAACATGTGAGGGGAAACTGTTGAATAGGACTGGGAGGGCCTTGTCGTCACCCTTTAAATGGGCTTTTACGAATTCACAGTAAATTTTGGAACATTTGAATTGGGACGGGCACAGTGTAAAAGTGCATTTACGAGAAATTCTGTTTGGTTGTAAATTTTGGGGAGAAAGTAAAGTGCGACTTATGCGGTTGCTAGGGACAACAGAGGCTTATCAGGGGTCGGGAGGGCTTGGCAGTACTGCGGAGGGCGGCTAGAGATCGTGTGATTTCATCTTCATGTAAAGTACTTTCTTGTACTACTGGATTTTTAGGCAAAGGTGACATCAGTTCAGAAAACGAACTCCGACGAGGAACGGATCACATTTTAGCAGACCAAGGGCTTAACTAATCTAGCTAAATCGACAATTCTCCTCGAAGATATACTTGTAGGTTAAACTGTAATTTAGCTTACAATTGCGATCGGGTTAGTATAAATCAACTATGCCCTGTCTAGTTCACAATTATAATTTATACATTACACTCACGATTCATATATTCTAAAGTGGAATTAGACATTGTTATAAAAAGTTTCCTTGTGAGTTAAATTATCCGATGAACTGCGGTATAAATTGCTTTAGACGTAAAACATACTGCTTTGATTAAGCCTCAGAGAATCTTTGTTTACAGTATGAGCTACGGTATGTTACACTGGTTGAAGCAATTTCTGAGAACAGCGGAAACATTTTATTTAATTTACTATCAAACAGTATTTATCTAACTAGTATTTATTTAGTAGTTTTCTTAAATTTAGTGCAAAAAAATTGCGTACGTATTAGTACAGTTCTAAAACTTACTATTTGGTATAAATTAACAAATCCATCAATTTCTTTTGGAACATAATATTTAAAACACGTAACTATTTACTTTTAAAGCAAAACTTACTTAACAAGCAAGCAGTTGTGGCCACTTATGCAGTTTACCAGCGTAATGGCAAACAATGGGGTTTACTTATTGGTAGTACTTACCATTGTAACATACACCCGACAGGTAAAGTAAATACTGTTTAGAATATGTTTTGACGAAATGTAGTTAAAGCAAATTGATCAATAATTAACAAAACAAATATGAGAGAAAATTTTGCAATCATCAATATTAGTAGAAAAATGTATTAAGCGTTTTATAATTAAACACGGCAAAATTAAAACCAGAAGGTTGAGCAGACATCCTAATTTTTTACTTTAAGTATTGTCTGCAGAATGCAGATAAATAGAAGCACCGTCTGATATTTAGTATCTCCTTTTAAATGTTTCGGCTTATCTGTAGTGTAACTGTTAGCCGACCTATTGCAGGAAATTCCAGCATTTCTTTTTTTAAAGATTGTATCTGATTATCGTTTCAATCCAGCAGGGCTTCAGGGTTTGTATTTATGAAACCACTATTTTAAGCGGCACTCTAAAGCCTAATTAGTCAATCAGACAAAAGCAAATAAAGGCAAAATTACTTACTTCTACCACAGTGCTTTACTTTTACCACGATCTATAAAATGGTGAAAAAAGTTTGTTGGCAGAATTGTACTTTGTGGATTAGTGACAGTACTGTCATTTCTCAAAAGTGACTGCCCTGTCACCTTTTTCAAGTGACAGCACTATTATCTGAACCTAGTGGCAGCACTAGACTACGTACCAAGTAACAGCACTAGAGTACGTACCAAGTAACAGCACTGGTATATTTACCGAGTGACAGCACTGTTATCTGAACCACGTGACATCGTTTTTGGACGATGTACATATAATTAACGATTTTAGTTAAAATCCACGGAGTAAATTAGGCTATAAATATTACGTCTAGACTTCCGACGGTAGCGGCCACGGGTGTATTTTAACTGTTAATTTTGTGAATCCTGTAGTACTGCCAAAAATTGTTAAAAAATTCCTTGTCCTTCTGAATCTTTTGCCGTCAATTTGACCGGAATACCAATGATTGAATGTGATGAGAATATTAAAGTTTAGCATGGGTTCGTATTTATAACACAAAAATCATTTACTAATCATAAAAACGAAATTTGAAACTTTTTTTTCAAAATAAATAAAGAACCGTTTTAAAGTTAGGTCTAGGAATGGTTAGGACATCGTCCTAAGCTGCTGTCACGAGATAAAGATGACAGGGCTGTCTTTTGTTTCAGATAACAGTGCTGTCGCTTGGTGTAGATGACAGTGCTGTCATTTTGGAGAAACTATAGTGTTGTCACTTTGGAGAGATCAAAGTACTATCACTTTGGAGAAATTACAGTACTGCTACTTGGTACATATAACAGTGCTGTGACTTGGGACAGGAGGCAATACTGTCGCCAACCCACAAAGTCCAATACTACCAGTTTGTTAGTCAAGAACCAGTCAAACAATCGCTGTTTATATAAGACTACTCTTGTTTTATCCATTATTTTATAGACGTATTTAATTAATCTTATATTTTTCAGCAATGTGACGATATGTTAATCATTCCTGCACTTGGTCGATTCGCCGGCAT
>JAQIWX010000725.1:0-14094 GCA_034696785.1 Lepidocyrtus cyaneus | reverse complement strand
CGTAGGGAAGAGAGGAAAGCCTACATTGCATTTTGCATTGAATGGGCTCTATATGCTTCTCAGGAGAAGAGGCCGCAATGGCCGCATAATTAAAAATATCTATATGGCCATGCAGAAGTTCTATATGATAATTTTGAACAATCATGTATTTTTTATGTTCAAGTTTTGAAGGGAAAACGTTGGTTTAGCCTTAGCCGTTTAGCTTTAGCATTTGGGTTGGATATTTGGAGACAAGGCAAGGGGAAGTGATTAGGTAAGATGCAAATGAAAAGTTTTTTTTGCATATTATGTTCTGCGATCCAACTGTCTTTGAAAATCTGAAATGGGATGGGATGTATATTGTATATGTGGTGGTGACAGACAGATTTTTTTTCATGTAAAATCATAGCCATAGCCCGTCTGCTTCTTCCTGAGCTGTCTAAATTGCAGCCTCG
Source organism: Lepidocyrtus cyaneus (assembly GCA_034696785.1). Taxonomy (NCBI): domain Eukaryota; kingdom Metazoa; phylum Arthropoda; class Collembola; order Entomobryomorpha; family Entomobryidae; genus Lepidocyrtus; species Lepidocyrtus cyaneus. The sequence continues at coordinate 13,660 of JAQIWX010000725.1, read as the reverse complement.
GTAAAGGACCTCCGAGAAAGAATGATGATAATTGTAGTCATAAAATAATTTTAATGGATATGTTATAATGGGCAATGAAAAAGTGGACAATGAAGAATGGGATGGGAGAGAGGGGAGATGTTTAATGGATCGTATTGCATTGGAAGCACCTACCCAATTTTGACATTTAAAAAGCTTTACACTGGAGTTCAATGAATTTTAGCTAATTACACGTAATGCATTTAGTTTGGGCTTAAGTTGATATTTTTTTAAGCTTTGTTTTGCGGGGAAAGGAAATGGAGCAGCTTCTTTACACAATGGAGAAAAACGGATTGGGCAATGGGAAGGGACCTGGTGGAACATGGCAACTTCCTGGTGGCATCTCGCATTGCCCCGTAAAAGATTGAAAAGTTCCATAATCTCTCATCCGAGGACAAGGTAAATTAAATTAATAGGTTTTTTTTAGACAAAGAAGAATAAACTGCGACTCCTTCAGCAAGACACTTAAGCTAAGCTTCAGTCTGAGTCTGACTGATATTCACTTTTACATAGGCTACTGCACACATTTGAACCTCATGACCCCGAACGAATTAGCTTATTTCTCTTGGTTTTGAAGCAGGTAGGCATGCGCATGGTCCATTATTAACGATTCTTATCTTGGTACTTGCTGCTTATCCCCAAACTTATCCTCAGTCGCCTCCTGTCGTATAATAAGGATGGGTTGACTCAATGTGAGTTTAGATAAGCAGATGATGATGATAAAAGATAAAACCGATTTACATGGATTACAGGAGACAAAAAAAGCTTGACTTCCACTACCTTTTTCTTAAGGAAATCGAAGGCTAATGCTCTCCTCCTCCAATTTCATTGACATTGACACTGATGATTGTCCTAGGATTTTTATGCATTTCCCTAATCTATTCTTATGACATATGACTGCATCCATAACCTAATGAATTTATCTTTCATATAGCTAAAACTTACAAACTTGTAGTCAAACATGAGTTGTTATATTTGATGAACAAGGTAATAAAAATCAAAATATTTTTTTTTACAAACTGTTTTTGCTTTGACTAGACAAAATCGAATGTTATGTTATGACAATCCAGCAAAAAAAATATTTGCAGAATCGAATGGCAGACAATGACCGTGATGATGTTGCCGCGGCTTTCTTCTTGCATGATCAGTCATTCATTCAGTGAAAGACAAACAGACAGACAGACACAAAACATTCCAAGCCATATCTCCAGTTTGTATTTTTCTGTCCATTCAGCAGCCCATAAAAAGATGCCGATTTACTTAAAACTTTGAATACTATTTTTATTTAGCTTCTTCATTTTTTCTATTTTAGGGACTCGTGACCCTCTTTAAGTAGCTGACAATAAAAATGAATAATTAAGCCTGTTGAAGCCGCCTCCGGAATAGATATGGATGGGTATCCTGAATCCTGACATGATATGATTTTTTTTTATTCATTCTTCAGGTAAAAAAAATATTTTTCTTTTCTCTTGACGACGCATCATCATCCACTTTTTAATTTAGTTGGAGAGGATGAGGACCAAGGTCTCAGTGTTGAGTTGAGAGGAAAGGAGCCCACACTTTGGCTTCCAAGTCTTCCCGATTTTTTGCCCCGAGACTTCGTTTTTTTTTTAGGCTAGGCTTTTTTCTGTACGTTTAGGCTAGCTATATAATTTAGTGTAATATAGTTAGTTTAAGGAAGATTTAGGGCGTTCATTTTTCTTCTCCTTTGCTGCAGCAGCTATGCTCAGTTGAGGCAGGGACGGGAAGTTATTTATATTTTGATTTTTATGAGCTTGTAAATTATTTATATATTTTTCTCCGGTTTTCAAAATGATCCGACAAATAATTAATTATAGTAGTGCGGTGTACTGTCTCGCCTCTGTTTTTTCACTCCTTTCGACTGGTAATTTCAATTTGGGATATTTTTTAATACTGAGGAACATTTTTTTCAAGTCAATTAAAAAAAATTATGATCACGAATTAACTGTTTTATTTTGTGCAGGAACGTTGGCAACTCTTGGCACCCCCAGCGAGGTCTGTGGCGGCCGGAATTTTACTCAACCTTACAATATCTCGGATTCCGATCAATGTGACCTTTTTTATACTTGCAAGCCGTCGGAAAATGCCACCCTGCTCACGCTCCACTGTCCCAAGGGCTTCCGCTACTCTCCGGAGGTGGAGGGCTGCATGGAGTCTCCCAAAGTTAACTGCACCGGGAGGGATCATGATCCAAACGGTATTATGAAAATCAATTAATTACTTAGTAAAAATGGAAACAGTTTGGTTGAATCTGTTGGTGATGATTAATTGTTTTTTGTTGACGCCCACCAGATCTCTTGAAAGCGGGGAGCTGTCCTCTGGAAGAGGGAGGCTTCCTCTGTAAATCCGGGAAGCAGTGCATCAACGCCAGTTTACTCTGTGACGGGGGATTTGATTGCTTGGATGCGTCGGATGAGTTTGAAAATTGCGGTAAGTTTCCATATTTGTCTTAACCTTAATTACTCCAAAAAAAAAGATTTTAGAAAATTAGTTAAATTTGATTATGTCATTTCTATTTATGTTTTTTTAGCATCTGTCTGCGAGGCCAAGAAGTGTTCGCAGATCTGCCTGCCCACGCCGGACCTGATGAATGAGGATATGTCAACGGCCGGGACGTGCTTGTGCGAAAAGGGCTTCAAAGTGTCCGGGAAGAATCCGAAGGAATGTGAGGACCTCGATGAGTGCCAGGCGTTCAACGCGTGCTCCCAGCTTTGCGAGAACTCCAAAGGCTCATTCAGCTGCTCCTGTGTGGACGGATTCAAAAAGGATGATCGCTCCTGTCAACCAACTGGTATGGTTAAAGTCATCATTAGCTACTCCTTCCAATCATTTTTTAGTTGTCTAGTTTTCATACATATTTTTTTTAAATGAAACCAGATCCCAACTGGAAGCTCCTTTACGCCACCCGGCAGGAGGTTGAATACACGTCACAGAGGGAGCTGGAGCAGTTTGGCAAGTTCCGCGTGAGCCCCACACCCGGACGCCCTGTCGCCGTGACCTATGATGCCAGGAGCGGGACAGCGTACTGGACGGATGCCTCCCCAAACTCGGAGAAGATTTCGAGGAAGTCTTTGAATGGGAATGGGAGCTCCGAAACTATCGCGGACACTGGTATGTAATGGCTTCCGCCCCGCCTCAAAATTGTAATGGGCGGGGTAATTTGAGATTATTAACTTAAAATTAACTGGTTTTTTGATCGATTTCCAGGTATCATCCTCCCGGAAGGGATAGCCTTCGACTGGATCACGGGGAACATCTACTTCGCGGACTCCAACTTATCCCATATCGCAGTTTGCGGGAACAGCACCAACTTTTGCTCCGTCCTGGTCCAGGAGCTGCTTGATCAACCGAGGGACATCGCTCTTCATCCCAATAAAGGGTAAAAAAAAGTTAACTATTTAATTTTTAACCATCATTAGCATAATTAATTGTTTGATAATGCGGTTGATTTATAATGTGCAATTTTGTTTTCTATTCTGCAGCATCATGCTGTGGACGGACTGGGGGATGAATCCCTCCATCTCCCGCGCCGGCATGGATGGGAGCTTCCCCACCCCGATCGTCACCACGGATCTGAAATGGCCCAACGGGATCACCATTGACCAGGGCAGTGACCGGGTGTACTGGGTGGATGCGGGCCTGGACAAGATCGAAACCATGTTGCTGGATGGGCGTGATCGGCATATCGTCATCGCAATCAGGAATAGCCACCCGTTTGGGGTGGATGTCTTTGGTGACCGGGTGTTCTGGAGTGATTGGAACAACTTTAACATCAAGGTTTATAATACATTTTTTTAATCAAGTCAATTAATTACTTAAAAATCCATCTTGAAAGGTGTTGACCTTTTCATCTATTCATGAATGACTTTTTTATTTTCAGAGTGCCAACAAGCTGACAGGGGCTGGAAGAAAGATCCACGTGTCCGACTCCGGCAACCTGATGAATGGGCTGGCAGTCTATCATCCAGCCAATCAGCCCATCCAGAGATCCAACCCTTGTCGGAATGCAAGATGCTCCCATATCTGTACGTTATCCAATGTCAGTGGATTCCGTTGCCTGTGTCCGGTTGGAATGACCTTGGACACTGATGGAAAAACATGCGTGGGTAGGTTGAATAGCCGTATCAGTATCATCATCATCAACAACTATCAATTAATTAATAACCAATTTTCTTTTTCTTTTTACAGAGCCCAACAACTCGGAAAAGCTGGTCATCGCCTTCAAAAACATGATCAAAGTGATGCGGTTCGACTCCATCGGCAGGGACGTGTTCCAGTCCATCCCATTTCCCGAGCTGAAGACAATTAGTGCGCTCGTCTACAATCCAGTCAATCACACCATCATCCTGAGCGACTCCTCACACAAGAAGATCTACGAGTATAATATCAACAGGAAGCGGCTCAGCGTTTTGATTGACGAGCACCTGGACTCTGTCAAAGGAATGGATATTGGTAGGAACATATATTTATTTTTTTTATTCTGTACCATCCCAATTTGAATGACATTAATTAACATTGTCACTAATTATTATGTTCTATTTCCATCCTTTCAGATGTCGTGGGCGAGAATCTGTACTGGGTGGACAGTGGCAAGCAGACGGTGGAGGTCATGTCCTTCCGAACAGGTGCAAGGAAGGTGCTAATGACCGCTGTGGACTATCCTTATGATATTTTGGTCGTCCCGAAACTTGGGTAACTCCTAAACTTCCATGTTTGAGAGCAGATGTTTTTGTTGAATGAATGGAATTGTATTCATTTAAAAAAAGTCATATTAATTTTACTAATTAATTTTCTTTTCTATTTGACAGATCTCTCTTCGTGGCCAGGCTGGGAAGGAGGGGCGGAAAAATCTACAAAATGTTCATGAATGGCTATAGCAACTCGATCTTCCAACGGGTCGGAGAAAAGGAGCCGGTGGGACTAGCCTATGACAAGGAACTTGATAACATTCTTTGGTAAGGAGGAGGAGGCTTCCTACTTGATTGTTTATGATATTTAACCTTGAGTGGAGCTAATTGATCTTTAATAATAATATGCTTACCTAAATTCCATTTTTTTTTGTTTCAGGGCGGACAAGGTGAACCGAGGCGTGGAAACGATTTCCCTTGACGGGAAGTCCACCTCCGTCCCAATCACCCATCAGTCCGGCCCACCCTCCGACGTGATCAAGCATGGGAACCAGCTCTACTGGCCTGACATGTTCTCCGGAGATCTCAAATCCGTCTCCCTCGGCACCCAATACGTCCGCTCCACCAGGATCGGGAGCTGGGAGGACACCTCCAACTCCACCTTATCATCAGCATCATCTTCCTCCTCCGGAGATAACCAAACCGTGTTCTACCCCAAAATGACTGTGATCAACAGGGACATGTCTTATCTGGACATGCTTCTGGAGCAACATGAATGCTCCTTGAAAAATCCGAAGAGGAAGCAGTGCTCCCATGCCTGCGTCATGGTGGGGCCGGACTTCGCCGGAGTTTGTATTTGCCCTGAAGGCTACAGCCTGGACGAGGACGGGATCACTTGTCAGAAGCCTTCCACCTGCTCCCAAGACCAGTTCACGTGCAAGGATGGGCACTGCATCAGCAAGGAGTATATCTGCGACGGGGTCCCGGACTGCAGCAACCATGATGATGAGTTCAACTGTCGGGAGACGGAGTGCGAGTCGGACCACTTCAAGTGTCAAATTAACGGGGTTTGCATTTCATGTAAGGAAGGGGGGATAATTATTAAGCAGAAGCATAATTATTTAATTAATGTTAAATTAATTATGAGAAAAATTGTTCTATTTTTTTTTTTAAATTTTAGCTCATTGGCTCTGCGACGGTGAAAGCGACTGTCCCGACGGGGCGGATGAAAGGAACTGCTCCTTTGTTCCATGCAATGAAGGTATGGCAGGTCCATGCTGTGCTTTTTTTTAACTATCCCTCAAATTCAAAAGAATTGACGAATTATAAAAAAAATGTTTTGCTCGACAGATTACGATTTTCGATGTGATAGCGGCCGCTGCATCCCCAAGTCTTGGCAGTGCGACCACGCCTACGACTGTCCAGGGGATGATTCCGATGAGAGGGGCTGTGAGTTCAACTGTCCATCTGGCTACTTTAAATGCGCCACTGCGCAGAACTGCATTATAGCGGACTGGGTGAGCCGCTATAATCCTTCAACTTTGTTGGAATAAACTAAGTTGTGCTTATCATGACTTAATTATTTATGTTTTATTTTGCAGGTCTGTGATAAAGACAAGGATTGCGAGGACGGTTCCGATGAAATGCAGAACTGCGATGACACGCCCTGTCCCGAAAGCCACTTCACTTGCAACACCGGCAAGTGCATCTCCCCAGAACTGGTCTGCGACGGGGCGGCGGACTGCGCCAACAACGAGGATGAGTCCCACTGCCGGGAAGGGCTCCGTCCGACCGACGAGCGGGATGGGAACTCCAACGTGACCATCATCCCGGTTGTCCAGCTCTCCGAAAATGGGGGAAGTGGAACCACGGTGGCCATCGTCTTGGGCGTCCTCATGATCATCATTTTGGTGGCCATCATCGTGGCTCTAGTCCTCCACAAGCGGAACATCCAGCCCAAGATCCTCGTCCGGCCGTATGTCACTCTTTGGTAATGTCACTAAAAAAAAACAGGATGCATTTTGTTTTTCGCCAAAAAATTCTCAAAAACTTTTTGCTTATTTTTATGCAAATATGTATATATTTTTTATTATATTTTGGATTAGGAACCGACATATCAACGAACCAGCCCGAAGACTCTTTACGGATGGGCGCCGGCAACAGAAGCTGGACTGCGAAATGAATGAATACGATGAAGTCTATGCCAGCGGGAATGTGAGCTACTACAACACTAACGTTTACGAGGAAGTGGACGGGGTCGTCAGTGGAGATGGCGTAAGTCTTCAAAACAAAATCGTAACCACTCTCCATTAAAAATTTTCCTTAAAATTAATTAAAACTAAAATATATATATTTTTTTTTGTTTTGTTCAGTTCCAGCCGGACTCCCCCAGCGAGAAGAATGGGAAATCCCGGAGCTTCGCCGACTCCGGGATCCTGGGCTCGGAACGTGAAAGTTTATATGAGGAAGCGGAAGACTGCGGCTCCCACTATGTTTCTTATAATCAAAAGGACAAATTATTAGCTGATTGAGTTTAACATTTAACATTTAAAGATGATTATTATTATACTTTATTACAAATTTAAAGATTGCTGAGCAATCGAAAATATTATTATATAATATACTTACTATAATAACTAACTACTCTGGTCATTGATAGCAAATTTTGAAACTGAAAAATTAGCATGTTCTTCAGTGTAAAAATTATATATTATTTTTTTCCTCTTGTTGTTATATATTATTTAAAACTTATATGTGCTGAGCACGTTAACAAAGAAACTTTAATATGATTTATATAATATGTAACTGTTATAATTATTTAATTAAAATATACGGTCAAATTCTAAAAAACAAAAATCTGTTTTTGGATTATCCTTCATACAGTTTCATTTTTATCTTTAAAACATCTTGTTTTTGTTCAGAGGAAAAGTAAAATGTAAAACATGTCATGTCATATCTATCTACATCAGCTTTTTGATTTAAGGCGGCGATGATACTTTCTTTTCTTGCCTTCCACCTACCTCCGCTTCCGTTTGGGCATGGAACGTTTGCTTTGCTCCTTTTCCTGTGGAAAAAAAATAATGAAATTGTGGAATGAGCTCGAATTTTTTTGTTGCATGATTTTATTTCTAGTCAATTACTAAAATTAGCTTAAAAATATTTATTATTACCTTGGACAAAAGTTTCCGGAAGAGCTTGATCACCTCGGCCGGCTCCTCCACCTCTATTTCCTTAAACAAATCACAGTTTTGGACTTCCTCTATTGAACTGTTTGGGAACATGAATGAATGAATGAATTTGAAAAAAAAAAATTATTTTATCCAAACAAACGGTTTATTTTAACGACTGTTTTTTTGTTTTTTGTTTTACCTTCGGATCATGTTGAAGGAATGTTCCTCCAAGTTGTTCCAGTCGGCCAGGTTCTGGGAATGGAAGTACAGCTCCAGTTTAGCTTCCACGGTGAAATAGACGTCCGTCCTTCCAAGAAGGAACTGGCCCATACACTCCTGCAGCTGGGTGAGCAAATACTTGTCCGCCATCTTGAACAGCTCCACAGCCACGGAGGGGGAGGTCAGCTTCTCATCAGTTAGCTCCATCCCATAAAAGTATTCAATGAGGAGGGTCACCCCTTCTCCGGAATTCTCCTTCATGTGGACCATCCCGGTTTCCGCTTCCTGCATCCCGGAGGAGGAGGACAGCATTGCGGCGAGAGCGTCGCTTTGCGCTGGGAACAGACAATCAATCAAACAATGACATGAGTACTTTTAGTCCTTTCTAAAATGTGCTTCAAGCTATTTATTTTATTTGACCTTCAAAAATGTTTTTGTGGCACTTGACCCTGGTCCCGTCTCCCGCGATGATGGCCAAGTCCTTGGTGGCCTCGTTGTGAAACAAGCGCTCCATGAAGGTGCCGGGAGAGAGCTGGATCGGAGTTGGCTTCGGCTCCGGGTCCGACCACCCCAAAATAATGTCGCAGAGCATCGTTTTATGACGGTAGTCCGGAATGGTGAGAACGTCGTGGCAGTGCCGTGGATACTTGTTCAGCTTTGCCAAAATATCTATAAAAAAAAAGATTTAGAAATCAGCATAATTAATTTATTTAACCCGTTGTTACGTCATAAACTAATTTACTAAATCCATTGCCCTCTATTTAACTATACTAACCCGTTAAATATACTCGTCCTTCGCATGGGATCTCCTCATTCAAATTCGGTGGTGAAAACACTCCAACCGCCAGCTTCACGTATGGCTTGTGCATAATGTTGCACAGGGCCTGGACCTTCTCCTTGGAAAAGGCTAGGCGACAGGTGAGCACGGCCGGCTTGTGCACCCTGATGAATTCCATGAACGGCCCCCTAGTACAGAAACACATAAATAACATGTTTGGATTATTTGTTATTCGAATTTGACAGCTCACAAGATTTAAAAGTTGAGCGGAAGATTTTTCCTACTCGGCCTCCAGCTCCTGAATGGACTCCGCTCCCCCTTCAATTCCCGCTAGTTCCTTGCAAAGGGTGTGGGCTTGGGAAAGGGTGAATTTGATAACATTGAAGTTATAGGTTATCGTTGACGTTACTGGAGGAGTGCAAATAAATTTATTTAGTTAGTTATATGTATAATAATTAGTTTCAGCGTATTTAAAGTTTCCAACGAGATTTTTTTTTGATTTGATATATATTTTTTTTATTGTTGGAATATTTTTTTTACTCTGTGGGAGTGCGGAATGGGGTGGGTTGAATTGCCAATCCCTCGCAAAATATATTGTATTATTATCCTCCCACATCTTGTCAGTCAATCAGTGATAAGAAGAGTTAAGATAAGGCAAAACACAAAAAAATTAAAGTGAATGAAGGTAGCAGAAACTATTGTTTTTATGGCGATAACGGCATGCACTCTTCGCCGGAAGTCTACCGTAGCACAAGTTTTTTTGGTAAACTGAATTTAATTTTTAAAGATATGCCGCTAAAAAGTAAAACAAAGAAAAACTAATTAGGATGATGATGGTGGTGATTATTTAATGATTGCTATTGCTAATTACTATTATAAATGGGGATAAATTCACCCCTGTCCTTTCTTATATTGCCCCGGACTGACCGAGCTCCACCGTTCATTCCAAACTCTCCTCCTCTGCACCCCTTTCCAAACCTTTCCGCAGACAATTGTCTGATGTGAGTAGAGTAGCTTTGCACACACGAGGCGTCAAGGAACATTAATGGATTATTACATAATATTTATAATGACTTTGTAATAATAATGGATGGTGGTAGCAAAAATTGTGATACATAAGCGGCTTATGAACGATCATCATCATCATCATCATCATCACCCAATCAATGCAATTCTAATGCATTGACATACGTGACAGTGGCAGGCAGCATCATTCCTCATTTTTTTCTTTGCGAATTGCAAATTGCAATCCCCATTTCACTTCCCGTCCTGTCCCGTATCCACCGTTTTGCTTTGGGTACCCCTAAGCCTCCTTCTTCAAGACATGACATGAGTTGGAAGAAGAAGGAAAGTAATGTTTTTTATTGCATTCCACCACGTCGATTTTCTTTCAACTAATTGATTTCCCATTTTTTTTTATTGGGGTGAGCTCATTCGGAATTCGGAATGGAAGGATGGAACATGAAATAATGTTCTTTATTGGGAATGGAGGAGATAAGAAGCAGAAGTAGGGTAGGGAGTAGTGGTGCTGGACAAATTGGGCAAGTAAAAACTGAATGGATTTGGATTACACATTCGCATTCCATGTTTCCGCCTTGCCTCCTCATAAAAAACAAATTGACTCTTATTCTCCACTCCAATTCTCGCTCGTCTTTAGCACATTTTAGCAGAGATTTAAATTGATATGATTTGTTTGTTTTGTTTGGTGGATGGTGCTCAAGCTGGACCGAAGAAAGGCTGGAGGATGTTTCCCTTTTAATACAATGCAATTTCATAAAAAAAGCTTTTAGTTACCTAACTAATAACTGAGTCAGCTATCTAGGTACTTTAAGATTTCTTTTTCCACTTCTGCTTCAGACAGAGCCGGAGCAGGTGTCAAATGTCATTTTTATTGGTTTTGTTTTTCTTGAGAGCAGAGGAGTTGAGAAGCCGTTTATGATGAAGATGAGTCATTGTCTTGTGTCTGTTTGTTATGTTAATTATGTTAATTGTCATTCATATTTTCATAATTAACCGAGATCCGTCCGATTCCAATCCTTATTCAACCACCTTAAATTACAGGGGAAGCAGTTTAATGGCCTAACCTAACCTATCCAGACTCCTTGTTTTAGTCATTCAAGGTGAGGCGGAGGGGCCGGTAAAATTCTCGCAAACTTTTTATGCCCATTAAAATACTTATACACATGCCCCAAATAAACCACCAGCCAGGTTGTTGAATCCAACTTCGGGAAAAGGTAATAAAAAAATTGAAAAAAATTGACATTCGATCATTTCAATCCCCCATTCTATTTCTACTTATTTAGAATATAAACTTTAAGAAGATGTACCTATGCATAATATTCAATTCAATGAGCGGAGTGCCTGCCATGCAAATGTGATGCAATGCAAATAAGTCAGTACATTAGAAACAATTATTAACATAGTCTGATGCTGGTGCTGCTGCCAAGACTAAAAAAAATTTTCATAATGTTTTCTCGGATATCTGGTTTCATTGTCTTGACTGCATGTACGGTAGTAAGTATATGGACACCTGCGTTACGAAAATTTTGGTTTCTTGTTCTTATGCATAACAGCTTATTTGACTATGCTATCAACTACTCAAGTTGAAAATTAGACGGGGCGATATAAGATACTATATTACAGTCCATCAATGTAAACTGAAGGAGTTGAACTCCGCTCTGCATAATTTTTGATTTAGGAACCAGAGATAAACACGTCATTTGAGTCAAGAGAGCGGTGGAGTCCTCCTCGGAGTATAGTTCCCATCCGGTGGTGGTCTTCTTCTTTACCTGTTTGTTGTGTAAGATTTTTAATTTTCGAGAAAAGTTTCTCCCTCAATTTTAATTGCTTTTTTTTAAACTGACTCGTAGTCATTTTATTTTACTTCTACTACCAATTAATTACTGTTGTGTTGAAAGTGACTTACCTACTTTGAAGTGAAGGAAGATATGGCCGTTTCGAGGAGGGCCATCTCCAAGACTGGGAAACTGAATGGGCTGCTCCCGCGGGAGGAGTGGGAGGTCGGCTACGTGGAGTAAGTAAAAAAAATGGAAATGAGTCAGTCAGTGAGGAATGATTGATAAAATAGTAAATTGGTGGTGATATAATTAAAACGTGTTCTGTTGTAATTTTGTTTTCTTCTTTTTCTAGCAAGTCATTCCTCTGCGGCCCCTACAACCAGGGTGATTGGAACGTCTCCTTGAAGCAGGAGGACCATGATCCGGGCTGCAGCTACTTTGAGCTGGGGATCAGCATCAACTGCATGAAGACGGATGACGACGTCCGGAGGATCATGAAGGACTACTATCTCGGCGAATGGAAGGAGGAGCAAAAGAAGTTGGCGAGGAAGTTCAGTGTGCTGCCGGTGAGGAGGAACAGGAAGCGCGGGAGGGGAGTTCGGAGGGCGCCACTGAAGAAGGTGTTGGAGGCAGCCAATGAGGCTAGCCCGGATGAGCTCGCGTTGGAAGCGCAGGTGAAGGCGGAGATCAAAGAGAAAGTGGGGAACTTGATGGATCCCTCCTGCCACATGGCCAAGTATCTCCGGGAGCAGCGGAAGCAATTTGAAGAGTACAAGATCAAGGCTCTGGAGAAATGCGAGTGTCCAAGAGCCATGCTTCCACGGCGTGCCGTGACGGAGGAGCGACTGTCGGCGGATGAGCTGCCCTCTTCATCAACCGGGTTCGGGAATGAGGATGATGAGGAGCCACAACCAGTTGTTGTGGTGGTGAGACGCGTTCCAAGGAAGCGGATCTTCAGGGAGATCAACTCCCACCAGATTTGTACTGAGGATGTTGAGACGGATGAGGAGATTAGTGAAGGGCTCAAGGTCAGTAAGCAGAGCAAGGTGGAGGAGGAGGAGGGGGAGGTCGGACAAAGCGACGAGAAGGTTTCCACGAATGGCAAGGAAAAGATTAAGGAGGTGGGGGATGGGGAGGTCGGGCAAAGCGATGATCACCAAGCAGACTCAAATTTCAACAAGGAGGTTAAGAAAGCTGAGGAGAGGCTCCCCAAAATAGATGACCAGCTGGATAATGAATCTTACACATTGCTTGAGGAAATTGTGAAGTCCATCTGCCGAAAGGACGCCCCCCTCATCCAAGCTGAGATGATGCCGGACAGCCAAAATGAACCAGTCCAAACCCAGGAGGTCAACGGAAGTGGATTGGAGGAGGCTGAAGAAAAGGGTCAGATATTCAAAGAAAGAGACGAAATTCAGCTCTCCGAAGATGATGAGTCATGGGTCGATGGAAGCCAAATGGAGGTGGATCATCTTGAGGTAACTCTCGACCAAAATGGGACTCAAGTCGAAGAAAAGGATGACGACGACGACGGTAGTAAGATGCTGGTCAATGAAAATGGGGAGCATGGCGAAGCTCATGGGACGGACTTGGAGGAAGCAAGAAAGGTTATCGATGAGCTTTTGAGGAAGGTGGAGGAGGTAAGAAGTAAAACAAAAAATTATTCGTCCGTCCAATTAATTATACTGAATGAATAATTTAATTTTTGTTTTTGGATTTCAGCTTGGAAGTCAGACTCCCATTTCCGAAGCTGAGAAACCAGCCATCGAAATTGAGAGGGGGACTGAGGTCAAGATAAACGTGGCCGACAAGGCCGTGTCTTGCGAGGACACTCTTGACGCCCAGATTGAGATCCAAGTGGCTAAAATCCAGTTCCTCGGCGCCCAGCCTCAAAGCCGCCAGCAGCATGACGAAAATGCCGAAGCAGAGACGGAAGAGGATGAGCCAGTCGTTCCCAAGCTGAGCGAAGCCGACATCGAGGAGACTAACAGGGCCATCGACGAACTTGAGAAACAGCTCGTGGTAAAA
>JAQIWX010000724.1:0-14094 GCA_034696785.1 Lepidocyrtus cyaneus | reverse complement strand
CGTTCTAACGGCAGAGGGACAGACGTTGTGACGGCTGCTGGACAGACCCTGTGACGGCGGTCGTTGTAACGGCAGAGGGATAGATGTTGTGACGGCAGACGTTGTAAACGCAGTGGAACAGACGTTGTGACGGCAGAGGGACAGACGTTGTGACGGCAGACGTTGTAACAGCGGAGGGACAGGCGTTGTGATGGCGGTCGTTGTAACAGCAGAGGGATAGACGCTGTAGCGGCAGAGATACAGACGTCATGAGGGTAGCGGGACAGACGTTGTAATGTCAGATGGACATACGGTATGACGGCAGACGTTGTAACGGCATAGGGACAGACGTTGTAACGGCACAGGGACAGACGTTGTGACGGCAGAGGGACAGACCTTGTGACGGCAGACGTTGTAACGGCAGAGGGATAGATGTGACGGCAGAGGGACAGACGTTGTGACGGCGGTCGTTGTATCGGCACAGGGACAGACGTTGTGACGGCTGCTGGACAGACCTTGTGACGGCAGACGTTGTAACGGCAGAGGGATAGATGTTGTGACGGCAGAGGTTGTAACGGCAGAGGGACAGGCGTTGTGACGGCGGTCGTTGTAACAGCAGAGGGGTAGACGTTATAACGGCAGAGATACAGACGTTATGAGGTTAGCTGGACAGACGTTATGACGGCAGTGGGGCAGACGTTATGACGGTAGCTGTGGCAGACGCGTTGTTTAAACCAGCTAGCAGCATATGTCTGCATTTTATGTATTGGATGCTGCGGAGCACTTACCCCTCTATAATTTATATCACCTGTATTTCATAATCTATTGTATCCCGCGCTGCGTAGCGCGCGCGAATTACTAGTATAGCTACTAATTTTGATCGTAAAAAAATTCCTTATTCAAAATTTATAATTTACAATTTAAATAGCGTAAACAGTAAACACCTCTCAAGTAACGGATGATAAAGTTTTTGTTAAGAAACAAGTCACGACGCCATCCTTCATTAACGTATGGGGTGATCACTGATGTGACCTTCATGTATAATAAAAAAAACAGGCGTAGGCATTATTTGAATAAATTCAATTCGCGGAAAGTCAAGGTCAAACGGTAACAGTAACAAGTAACGGCCATCATCCACTTTAAAAACGACAACTAAAGCACCTTGTCTATCGCTGATTTCTCTTCTTTTGAAAGCTGCAATTCGTTGTCTTCCCCAAGTTTGGAACTGGAGAGTGGCGCTCGACTAGCTAGAGATGGCTTTACGCACAGAAAAATCAATACGGCTGCAATTGCAGAAAGTTTCCAAAGTGGGTTGTTTAGTCCATTTCCCGGCTTTCCCATTGTGCTTTACTAAATAATAACTGAAAAAAAATCAACAACAATATAAAATGTATTTTGAGTTCGTCTCTGAAACAGCAAATCCACACTGAATTAAAACCAGAAAAAACTTATCAGGTTTCATTTCCAAGTTTTTTTTATGCCATATTTTTTGCATATTTGATTGAATGAATCATCATATCATCAACATAATATAAAATGGGATTTCCTCGATAAACGAAACGGTATTGGCCAATACTTGGGATTATCTTTGGACCTATTTTGGAATAGCACCGACACCAACACGCGATATTTTTTTAAAGTTAAACGCAATGGGGAATCTGACGTTTCAATAATTTTTCATTTCAAGTTAACTTTACTTCCCCCATTTTGATTGCTTTCATTCTGCGAGTAAGCTCCAAAAAAGGGAAAATTGTATCACACTTTTCATGCGCTGCTGCGGCTATATAAATATCCCCGCAGATTATGAAAAATGAAGACGAATATTCCAATGCGGAATAAATGAGGAAGAAACGAAAGTAACTGGATTGCTTGCGCGCATAAAATATTCCCACTCTTGTCAAAGTAATTTACATAGTTCCCAAGAAATATAATATGTACTTGCGTGACTAAAACTATTGATAACGCTGGTTCTTTCAAACGAATGACTCAGGATTCATTCTGCTTCAGCAAACCTAGATGACGGAATATGAAGTAAGTATTACTTACCTGCTTCGGTGGTGCTAATCTTAGTCAAATTTTTTAGCATAAGATTTCATAGCAAATTTGGGGTATCAATGAAATGCTCATTTTCCGGGGAGATGGGTGTAATTCTATTATACTTTTTTTACTTTTTGTTTAGAGCACAGTGTATTTCAGCCCCGTCGTTAATAAAGTTGGGACAGTTTATTTTAATTTATAGCTCCAAAACGTTTTACTTATACAAAATACTCTGGCCTCACTAGCAAACAGTAGTTTGGTCGAATGACAATGATTAAGCCGCGGAAAAAAGGTCCTAATAAATGTCAAAAAAGGTAGGTTAAAAGGTGCTAAAAAATGACAAAAAAGGTCCTAACAATTTCAAAAAGGCACAATAAAGGCACTTTAAAATTTTAAATTCTATTATTGAAAGTGCAATAAGAAGCTATTTTCTCTATTCAGTAAGCATTAGGAAAGCCGCTTTAACATGTTGAAGTACATTAGGGTTAATATATAAAATTTTATAAAAAAAATCGTTGCAGATTATATCAAGTTTTAGAATTTTTTTGGACAAAATATAAAAATATGAGCTCCAAAAATCCCTAAAATTTGCCAAAAAAATGACCAAAAAGGCATTAAAAAAGGTGAAAATCCCCAAAAAGCGCCGAAAAAGGTTCAAAAAGGTCGAAAAAGGAAAAATAGGTCGTAACCCCCCAAAAAAGGTGAAAAAAGGTTTTTTAAAACTTCGTTAAAATACTCCCAATGTCATGAACCGTGTTTATCAATTGAAAGCCTACATTTATCTGCTCGCAAACAAAAAAGGTTTTTTAGGGCTTTTCCGCGGCTTAACAATGATTATGTCGTTCATACACGTATTCAACATTCATACAAAAATCTTTAACAGTCATAGCTAGGTATATTAGGTAGGATTATTAGAGACAGGCTTTCATAACCCGGATTCTACCGGAAATTGGATATGACGAAAAACAACCCCCCAAAAAATTATTTCACTTGAACAATAGAAAGTAGGCCCGAACCGTTTGTCATTTTAAGTCGTCACTCGTGCGGCAATATGCGCAATATGACCTATTCCGATATAATATCGGGATAGGTCAATCTAAATGTTCAGTTGCTGACAAAGTGACGACAAATCGGTACAGAATCTACAAAATATACCCACTTTTTGGTTTGCTTTTAAACTTTACAATGAGTTGGAAACTACTTTTAATCCTTTCTCCCCTCTTAAGTTTAACTTATGCAAATAACAACGGTATCTTGAATTTGAAAAACTTGAATAGTTTTAACCAGCAGTTAAGTCTGTTAGAAGGTTGCTTAATTCACATTGTAAATTATAAAAACGTTCCAATCCAGCCACCTCCAGTTCCGCTGGTACTTTCTCGTTTTGTGGTATCCAAAAGGGAAAAATCTCACTTGGAAGCACCAACGGATTCGAAATTCCATTTCATGCCAGACCGTTATCTCGAATTCCCTCTAAACGTGAGTAACATTTTCAACCTGAAATTTAGGATCCGCCCTGGTTCAAATGGAAACAGCAGCAGCGACGAAGAATTCCCGATGTTGGACTTGACTGGGAAAGTGAAGCCGTGGTATTGCGAGGTCCATTTTTTCTTGACACCTCCGATAATCGAGGATGCGCCTTTGTATTACGTGAAAAGCTGGATATCCTCAAGTTTAAGTTTGGCAACTCCACTGGGGTTCCTGCACCTTTGGAAGTTTGATGGAGGAGGGCAGACGGAAGGGGAAATATTGAATGGGTTGGACTTCATGGTGAAGTTTCATTCAGACCGGCCAACGTATCACGTCATGGTTGTGGAGGATGCCAAAGAGCCCATAATGGTCCCGTGGTACATGAGCCATGTCATTCGACGATCCACCACAGCCGAGGTGATTTTGAGAATGGAGCTGGGGCAAGGTGAGAATGGAGATTACCCAATCAACAAAATCCTTCAAGTGGACACCGGGTGCAATCCATTCTGTTTGACATCAGTAAAATGGAGGAAGCCGAATACTGATGGAGGGAGGGTCGCATCCCAAACAACGACGCAATGGAGAATCGCAATCAATCCGAGATTGCAATTTCTTCGGGATGCAGCCAACTCATTGCCAAGCATCCAAGAAAAATATGAAGACATGAATAACCGCTGGTTTCTCTACGACCCGGAAGCCTTTGCTAGATACATTGAGCTAGTTTCCGTCCGATCCATTTTGCTCAACGCCAGCTACCAAATGGTGGACAGATTTGCTCCGTATGAAGAAATTGCAGAAAATATTCAAATATCAGATGTGGGGTTCAGCTCCACCCTTCTCGAGTTTGAGGAAGATTGGACCCCTCCATTAACCCAATTTGTTTTCAACCAATTTCAATTCCCCTTCGTCGCATGTGGAGAGCTGAAGGATTCGGAACGCGGCTTGCCGTTCCTGGAGCTGTTTTCATCTTTTGATCTCGCCACTTGGGTTACCTTAGCGGTGGTCATCACCAGTTCAGTCATGCTATTTCATTTTGTTTGGAGCCAGGGCCAAAGCTCGTACAAATTGATCAAAGAAGCCAACAAGATTGAAGCTCGCAAGCCATGGCTCATTTTTTCCATGTTCATGCTAACCCCAGCCGTGGAGCAAGGCGTCCACTATGGAAGCCTACTCTGTAAACGCCTCCCCAGTTTGAAGATGTTCATGTCACTCTATCTAGCTTTCTGGCTCTTCATGGCAAACTTATACAAAGGCGACAGTATCATCAAGCTCACCTCCCCCGTTCTCCCCACCCCTATTGAGTACCTTGATCAACTGCTGAAGCATCAAGTGACCACCTACACAATCCCAAGAATAGATTTGCCCAGCAGCTTCGTCTATTCCGATATGGCTACGGACGGAGCGGAGATGCCCTTCAGAAACCAAATTATGTTACCAAATATCACATCCTACCCATTATACTACGCCACCTTAAAGCTTGGAGTATACGTGACCATTCCAGTGCAGTCATATCTCCCTTACAAGCTACCAAAATATGAGCAGCGTTTCCTCAACCATTCCAGCCTCCACCCAAAAACCCTCCAATTGAGGGAAATATTATTCTCTCAAAAAATAAATCATTCAGAGAAGTTCAAAAGGGTGAGGTCCATCCTTATAGAAGACTGCAGGGGAAAGGACACCCCCGTGGCATTCCTATTTCCTGAAGGCTTTGGCCGCCTTTTGTGGTCTGCTATCAAGTCCGGTGGAATAGCCCATGTCTATCTGAGCAAGGACTCCATCATCAAGATCGCCACCAACCTCAAGTTTTTCAATGGGATCGACGGAAGGATGCTGCAGAGAATGAAGGGGCTGTTCAGTTCCGGGATTGTGGAGTGGTGGCGGAAAGCCAAGGCAGAGAACATGATCAGACTGGGCTATCTTGTGGAGAGGAAGGATCATTTGGAGGAGGAGTCCAAACATGTAATCGCTTTTGTGGTCGTCTTTTTGCTCATTCCTCTGGGGAGCATGTTGGCATCCATTGCATTCATTGTCGAGCAGTTGAAGTATAAATGGAAGGAGAAAAAGAAGGAAAGGAATCGCGTTTCTACTATTAAGACATTGATTGTTAATGTTCATCCGTCAGTCAACTAAAGCAAAGATGGTTTCGCAAACATTTTCCTACAAATATTATTTTTGAAATGAGAATAATTCGAATTCCATCATGTCAAGAGGTATGCCAAGCCAACGTTTGGTCGGCTGTAAGAATTGTAACACTTGCATTGCATTGTAATAATGATTGTAAATTGTAAAGGTTCAATTTCCGCTTATTAATTAAGACCATTTTAGTTCAATATCAGTTTACAGCAGTTTATCAGTTCTATATTTTATTACTGCGTTAGTTAGCACATCTTTACATAGTTATGAATAAAATTACAAATAAAAGTAAAATATCTCGAATTGCTGCTTTTCTCATGGATGGCTCTAAGAAAATCCTTCATTGTTCCCAGCAGGTTTACTTTTAGTAGGACAAAACCAGAAATTTTTTATCGATTTGATTTTCTATATATTTACATATTTATTGAAAGATTAATATTTTTCCGTTGGTGATTGCGTAAAATAATAATTTCGTTTCGTAATCAGTTTGCACAGCTTTTGAATGTTTAAGTACATGAAGGGGTACGCACATTTTCTTAAATACACTTGAATGGCTATACGTCTTACGAACTTACCGCACTAGTGGAATCATTAGTTTTAATTTAAAAGGCTGCCAACGCAGGTTTTATTTATTAAATATTAAAAATTTAAATACATGTATTTATTATTTTTACGATCAACTATTTTATTACTATCGTTTTTGCTATTTAATTATTCTAACAGCCAAATGAATTAAAAATAGTAATAATCAGTGTTGCCGCTTATTACCGTCGCAAATTTGCTTTTATCATTTCCGTAAACATTAAGCTAAAGCTAACTACACAGTGTTGAGTACACTTCAGTAATTTTCCCCAAGCCAGGGACAGATCTCCTTCAGATCCACCAGTGTCACCTTATCATTCCCGTCGGACAGCTCCAGAGACTTTAGGTTTGGCATGCGCCTTACCAACGTTTTCAGAGTGGCCATATCCATCATCTCCACGTTTACAAAGTCCACCTGCTCCATTTCCGTCCATTTCATGCCATCCGTCACTTCCATCAGCAAGACTTTACGAGACTTCAACGGGAACTTGAGATCCCCCTCAACCCAGAGGTTTTTCAGGGATGTGAACTCCCCCAAACTGGAAAAGGAGAAGGCCGTTTCCTTAAGCAGAGTAAGTTTTCTCAGGGAGGATGGATTTGGAAGGGCTCCCAACAGATTGAACTCATATGCATTGGTGTGCAGTGTCAACGTCTTCAAAAAAATATTTAAAAAAATCTCAATTAGAATGTAGAGTATTTAAAGATGAATAATTTAATTATCATTAAAAAATGTTTACCTACCTCCACATTTTTAAACAAGCCAAGCAGCGTTTCCAGATATTTTTGGAAGAGTGGGCCCAAGCGCAGCTCTGTTCCATTTTTGCAGATATCCAGGCTGAATCTCTTCAAGTTTTTGAGAGGGGGAAGGGGGCCGAAAAGTTCTACGAAGAATTCGTCGTTATAAAACCGGCGGTCTGGATCATTCGGAGCGATTGACAAAACAAACTCCTCCAGAGTTGGAAGTTTGTTTGCCAATGTTGTAAGAAGGATCCGGAATTCCAATTGGCTGTTGATGGGGTAGTGATCCAAATGAAGGTATTTTAACTGCATTCCGTACAGATTCCAAATGACGGGTTCCAGGTCGTTAACCTGTCCATCCGATTTCTTCAGAGGGGAAGTAAGAGAAGGAGCAGTAGAACCAAGTGGAGGACATCCTACTATTATACACCTGGAAAACGGTCCCCTTCCAAGAACTCCGGGAGACTCGGCGTTCCCTACTAACTTCAGAAATTTTGGAGTGGTCATCGCCTTCTTCTTGGAATAATCCACTGAAGGGGATAATACACAGGATTTGCACGGTGGAGGCATCTTCTTGCCTCCACCAGTTAAGACAACAAGGGTCATGGAGTTGGGGCCGTTGGGGGTGGGTCCATTATCAATGCCGACACCCTTGAAATTTTTCCAGTCCTTGGGCTTCGGGTTTGAATTTTCTGTGACTTGATCAGTCCCCTTTCCTGATCCCGGGGAGATCCAATGGAACAATTTCTTCCATTGGATTCCTGCTTGCTTGCAAATACTAAGCATTGTTCCGAAAAATGAACTGACGATGAGCTATATTGCTGAGGACGGCAGACTTACTTTTATCCGCGACGACTGCGACAAAAATGTGAAAATGTTCGGATTTTAAAGATGGCGAACCTATTTTCTGGCTGGGTTGTCAACGAATATTAAAAGCTACTTTGGTAAAAGTAATATCTTTCAATGCATTATGAGGTGCATACGTGACTAATTGTCAGTTTGGTTGGCAAATTCATATCGTGAATGGAATATTTTAGACTTCTTGGAATAAAATGAACGTAGGTAGGTGCAAAGTCGATATACTTTCAAGAAACTTCTATTCACAATTTTTTTTGCACCTGGGTGGGCTCCTCCTTCTTTTACGTGTCGCGTTGCCGGCCGGCATCAACATTTTTTATGACTTTGCTACGTTTTTATTCGATTAGTACTTCTTGGAAACAAACCATGAATGAGTTTTGTTCAGTTTTATTCTTTATTTCGGTGATACATGAAATGTTAGAATACCCAAATTTTGCAATCATCATTTAATCATCAAAGCTGTAACATTTAACTATGAAGTTCATGACAAGTTGATTTTATTTAGTTTAAAGTAATCAAGTTATTAGAATCAATGATTTAGAATCTCAAAAAAATTTTGAATTGTCTTCGTATTTAAAAATCAACAGCATGATGAGGAATAGCAGTTAGCATTCGATTCATGACTTGTGTATGATTTAAAAATTTCAATTTCACTGCTTTCCCTACTAAAAATTATTTCCTTTGAAATATGAATATTGCTCTTAAAAACGGCTAACTAACAAAAAATACATGTTAACACGAGTTTAAATGTTGTAAAAATGCAAAAACTTGTGACAAAGAATTGGCACAATTAGGTTTATTGACTTGTGTTTCTCTATCATGGCTTTGTTCTCAATCCGTCATCCCTGTCGGTTTCTAATCTTGCTTCGTCTTCACCTCCATTATTAGCGTAAATCCTTTTCCTTTTAATTCCTTTTCTGGAAGTCACATTAGTTCTATCATAAGCTTGGGGCTTGTCTTGCATCTTATCCCCATGCTTGCTATTTACGTGAATTCTGAGATTATAACGGTGTTTATATTTTGCTCCACAGAGCTCACACACATACGCTTGCACTTTTGTATGCATTCTCATGTGCACATTCACGCTCTGTTGGGTCCTGCATTTCTTTGAGCAGACGCTGCAAGCGAATTCCCAACTGTCCGGACCAGCATGAGTGACAGAGTGCGATTCCAATCCTGCTTTCTTTTTAAAGCATTTCCCACAAATTTCGCACACATTTGGAGGCTGAGCCGGAGCTCCAGCCTCAATGCGCTCCTGTCGTTCGTGACTTTTCAGATGCCTTGTTAAATGTCTAGGCTCAATTTTTTTTTTACATTTTGGGCACTCAGCCAAGCTGGCGGTGACCGGGAGATGACCACGTTTTTCGTGGTTCTTCAACTCTTCCAGGGTTTCGCTGGCGAAACTGCAACCGGAAATGGAACACCGGTGGACAAGATTAACTTCAGTTGGGTGAATAGAGCGTCGATGTGTTCGAAGCATGAAAATGCTCGTATATTTTTTATCACAGTCCTTGCACATGAACCTCCGCTTCATTTCCTTCACCGCCCTCTTATCCTTCTCTTGGCGGTGTCGCAGTTGAATATGAGACGTGAGCTGGCGTTGAGTGCGAAAATATGCTGGGCAGTCCTTAGCTTGGCAGATTCTTACGGATTTTTCCTCACTGTCATCAATAAGGCCATGAAAATATTTATAATGATGTATCAATACTGGTTTTCTATTTTCACGATATACAAAACCACAAATAACACACTTGTTTTTTAAAGACAAATTGCAGTCCACCAAAGTCAGCGAAAGATGAGATAAATGATGACGCAGGTAGTTTTGCTTAGATGGAAAGGTAAGATTGCAGCGTGGACATTCCGAGTTTCCAGGGGAAAGATTATCCATCTTCAATGTTTTTATATTATGGGTTTGCTCATGCTCAGACAAGTGGGGAGCATATTCCTTCACGACTTCACAAAAATCACACTGGAACTTCCCATGAAGCTTGGAATGGGCTTCAAGATCTTCCTGGAAGTGAAATGGCTGCCGACAGCTGGGTTCTGGGCAAAGAAACAGCTTTCTGGACACTCGAATCCTCGTGATACATTTGAAATTATTTGTCGTCTCATGGGAATTTGGGATGATCTTGCGTTGAAAACGGAGGACTTCCACCAAAATTTTCTCATCATCAGTTTCTGGGAATATGTCGGCTTCCAGGTTTGATGTTACTTGGGGAGTCGGGGTCTGGTCATGTGACTCTTCACAATGAAGAAGTAG
Source organism: Lepidocyrtus cyaneus (assembly GCA_034696785.1). Classification (NCBI taxonomy): domain Eukaryota; kingdom Metazoa; phylum Arthropoda; class Collembola; order Entomobryomorpha; family Entomobryidae; genus Lepidocyrtus; species Lepidocyrtus cyaneus. The sequence goes on along the minus strand of JAQIWX010000724.1, from coordinate 4,040 downwards.
GTCATGCAAGCTCAAAAACAAATGGCTGCAGAGAGGACATTTGAACCGAATATGAGACGTGGATTTGAAATGGCTTTGAATTTTCCTCCGGAATTTCACCCTTCCCCGTTTATAACGTTGGTGGCTTCTCATGTGTATTTTTAAAACTGAGATGCCGTTACAAGGTTTGGAGCACTTCGGACAATCAATGAATTCCATGTTTTTGAAGGAATGTCGGTAATACACGTGGTTTTCCAGATCTCCCTCCGTTTCGCAGCTGAACTTGCATTTTTCGTCGACCTTGCAATGAAGAAGAGTGTCGGGATTCGCATGATACTTCACCCGATGCACTCTGAGGTACGGCTTGGAAGCAAAAGTTTGCTCACAGTCCTTGCATTGGAAGGTATTCCTTTGTTTCATAAGTTCATTTTCATCAGCTCCGTGACGCAAGTTTTGATGAGTGAGTAGGCCACCGATGGTTAGAAAGTATGCACGACAATTGTCCACCGGACACCTCTTCACCAAGTTTGGGTCAACTTGGTCCATGTTATGGCTGTTTTTATAGTGTTCCTTCAAGTGCAATTGATGACGGGTGGAGGCGTTGTAGTTGTTGCAGATGACACAGACATTGGAAATATAAGTTAGGGACATGTGATCCCTCATGTGATGGATAATGTATTTTGTCCTGTTGTGAAACATTTTAAGGCAACGACGGCACTCCACACTCCAACTCTTCAATTTCTCGTCCTTGTCTTCCTGCTTGATCGTTTCGGAATGGGTTAGTTCATGCTCGGCCAGTTTTGGAGCGTAGCTCACGACTACTTCGCAAAACTGGCATTTGAAATCTCCATGGAGCTCACTGTGACTCTCCAGGTCCTCCTTGGAATAGAATGGAAGTCTGCAAGTTTGTTGGGGACACGGGAATATCCCTTCGTTTGGAACTTCCAGGGTAGCAATTGTCTTAGCTTCATGGCTGTTTTGGAGGCGTTTTGAAAATCCGATTATTTTTACGAGCGCCTTCTTATTTTGGTTTCCGTCATTAATGGCCTGAGAGGTTGATGGCGGAGGATGTTTCTGTTGAAGGTGGACCAACAACGGATGCATACTATTGGACATGAACAGACAGTCGGGGCACTTAAATCGATAACGGTTGCATGTTGTTGTCAACTTAGGTTTTTGCATGTTGCTTTTTACGACGGGATTTGCTTCCCTTTCTTGTTCCTCAGCATTGGATTCACTTCTCCCCAAATCAAGTTTTTCTTCAGGATCACTTTCATTCAAACTTTCCTGAAGAGATAAGTGGTCCGCATAATCCTCATCATCATCACTTGTGCCTGTCGTGTCCGTTTCATTATCATGGCCGACGATGTTCTCTTCTATTGTCAACGCATCCTGGTCAGAAACTGTATTGTCATCAATATTCCCATCGTCGTCCTCTGCGTTAACAATTTGACTGCAGGCAACCTGGTGAGCTGTCAACCTTTCCTGGGAGGAAAACGTTCTCGAACATGAAGTGCATCGGTGGACAGTTCGAAGAAAGCGACGACCTTGCATCCTGTCGTCATCATCGTTACCATCCCCAGGTTTCGTTGTGGCTTCCTCCAAAGTTGGCAATTCTCTTGTATTCAATTCAGTTCATCTTGATTTCTCAAAATCGATTGCTGCTTCTACGAGCGTATTTGCAGACATTCCCTTTTCAGTATCATTCACATCTTGATCTTGGGAGTCAATGGAAGGCTGATTCCCAGTCAGGGAAGAACTTTCTTCTGATTCACTCCCATTTTCACGGTCACAGATGAAAGGCTCAGAAGCCTCTTCATTATTCGGAGTCTTCAGAAGGGGGGCTTCAGAAATTATTTCATTTTTAATTTTTTGAAAGTTGGAACTATTTTGTGGATTTGCCATTTCAACTGTCTCGACGATTTCTCGGTTGTCAATCGTCTTGGCCTGCTTCAGAATATAGATCTTATGTGACTGAATTCCTGAATTTTCCGTTTCCTTACAAATGTCGTTCATTTCATTACAGATAGTTTCTTCAACTTCAGCTGCTGGAACTTCATTAGATTCCACTGATGCGGATAAGTCTTCCCTAACAGCATCAGCATCCCAACTACAATTAAATGAAATGCAATTATACAAAATATTACATTATTTATTTCTTTAATTTGACAATTAGCCAATATCTGGGAAAATGTAACGAACAGCAAAAATTAAGACGATATGTCGAATATATTCGGACGCACCTGTCTCCATTGAATCCTTCCGTTTCATTTAAAAGATGATGATGATCGCTAGTTTTGACAGCACCGATTAGATATTGATTTCCGGTTTCATACGGTAAGGAACTTTCGACCGGCTTGTGCTGATCGTGCTCGTTGAAACCGAAGGTGTCCGTCAAAGTATGATTCTGCCCAAGAGAAATTTCAACAGGATCCTGTTTATGTAGCTTTGCAATAGATAGTTTTGGAAATGCATTTATCCCTTTACGAGAACCTAAAAAAGTAAAATGAAAACCGATTTATTTTAACGAACAAAAGATTTCAAAAAAGTAGTAAAATCTTTATTTAAAAAAACATTGTTTTACATTTATTTATCAACAGTTTCTTTGATTTAACCACGAACTCAATTATCTCATCCGCTTTTCTAATGGACCTCCCTTCCTCCCTCTCCTCATCTTCCATGACCCGTTTTCGAACACTGTCTCGAAACCCATTTATCCTCGGCTTCACCCTCTGAGCACACTGCATCAGATTCCTCACCGTCCACACCTTCCAGTTGAGCGACAGCTCGAGTTTTTTCAGCTCATGGTACAATTCACAGAAGGATCCCATGACTTGGAGGCAATCCCTACAACAAGTCATTCCAGCAATCGCCATAACTTTCTCCAGCGGGAACTCCCAACCACTCTCTCCATCCTCCTTCAGATATCTTCCCAGGAGGTTGAAAAATCTTTGCAAAACCGCTTGCCCATCATTATGAATTCCTGTGAACTCCGAAGGATTCCTCCTGGGAGGAGGAACGAGCCTATAGCAAATTACGCAGCAGTTTGACATTTTAAAACTTTTAGTTGCTATTTTATTGCGTCATTTTGTCAGCACTTTTCTACTTTCACTCCAAAATATTTTCCTTTTAAAAATCTCGGCAACAAGAAATAAAACATGTAGGTGAACAGATTGGTTGTGTTCATGCTCATGTATTACATGAAATAGTCATTTCAGAAGCCACCAAAAACCCGAAAAAAACTGCTTGGTATGCATTGGTGTGTATTATGCAATGTTATTTATTTGTAACCCTTTCATTCGTATTTTGTGCTTACCTGCTTTTATAATACAGGACAGGAGGCAATAATGCTTCTCATCAAGGCCGACGAGATCAAATAACCAAACCAAATGGATCACATCAATATCATATCATGCAGAAAAGAATGTTTATAAAAGGCAACTTTTTTTAACGTAATCCACAGATTATTATTATTATTAGGACAGGTATCGTCGTAAGTGTATCGTAATTGCGGGTTGTAGACGATTTTGGGTAGTTTGCATACAATTGTTGTTATTTCATAACGTAGTTGAAAACAAGTTATTATTCCTCCCATGATATGGTATTTCAGATCTATTATGGTAATCAATTTTTTCATCTTTTTTTCGATGAATAATTTATTTGCTAGTATTTCGGACGTACATACCAAATACTTATTATGTGGGATTTTGACAAGACTAAAAAATGCTTTTGTTAAAGTTTCTTCCCAGCACAGTGCTTCCTTTCCACCTTTTTGAAAGGGCCTAATTGAATAATACAAGAAAAAATGCAGTTTTCAATTAATTTTTTCCCATTATTCTCACAATCAGAAGAGAAGTTTTTCCAACTTAAAAAAAAAACTTACCCATGCATTCCCGTTCGCAGTCATTTCTGAACGGTGTGAGGACTTTGGCTCTCTTCCTTTTCCATCTTCCGCAAACCGGTCCGTCGGGATCATTTGGTTTGTCTTTGCATTTATCACTGCATTGTTGTCTCGTCGCTTGGGCTATGATGGGAGATATCCCCATTCCTAGCAGGAAGAT
>JAQIWX010000723.1:0-14115 GCA_034696785.1 Lepidocyrtus cyaneus | reverse complement strand
CTAAATTTAGAAATTTGGAGTTAGGGGTACGGGGGATAGTGACTGAATTTAGAAATTTAAAGTTGGGGGTACGGGGGCAATGTTTTCTTTCAGGAATGTAGATTCAGAGTATTATTCCGGGTAGCAACGAATCACGGCATAGTAATTGGCAAGAAAAGCTGTCGATAAGATCAACTTGAAGCATAATTAGCAATATACTTGAGTGATAAAGTGAAATGTGTTAATAAAGGACCCACCAATTATTAGCAATTGCTTCAAGTTGATCTTATCGACAGCTTTTCTTGACAGTTACTATTATTCGTTGCTACCCGGTATAGTATCTGGGTTGTCTGTATCTAAGGTTGCATGGCAACCATGGCTTTCTAGTATCTAATATGTGCTTACTCATTCACTATATTATTCACCACAAAAAAAAGTTTATTACTCAACTAACTCTCAAACAACCAAACTTTATCATATATAGCCATATAGTCAGTCATATAACAAACATCAGAATATATAATATGAGCATTTTTAGCTCATACCTTATATATGTAGCCACTCCAAAAACATAAAAATCCTTTTCCCTTTATATCCCAACAAAGCACACCAACTTTTATAGCTTAACGATGGAGAGACAGAGAAGAAGAAACAAAACGCAACATAAGGACATAAGTATTTTATACCTTTTATATAATCTCTGTTCTCCGTATAACGACAACAACGCAACAGAACCAACAACAACGGCAGGAGGAACTTGAACAGCAATGCAACGCAACGGTCGGATGAACAGAGGGACATATATTACTCACTGGCAATAAAAAACCATATAATACATATCTATCTAACTACTTACTTGCTTGTGTATATATCTATGTGCATTGCATTGCATAGAGTAGAGATCTCTGTTTAATGCAAGGAGACTACTCTGGCGTTTTTCCTAGACTTCTCTCCGACAAAAATTCCAATTGTTGTTGTTACATTTACATTATAATCTCCCCAACCAAAAAAAAACGTCCACATATTGTGCATTGCATGTTACATATTATTATTATATTCTTCGAAAAACAACTGCTACTACAAGTTGTAGTCTATACTACAACAACTCCCGATCCCGAAAAGAAACTCTCTCCTGTATTATAAATGGAGGACTGTTATGTTGGTTTGCTTACTATTATCATGAGGAGTAGGATTCTTTTTCCTCCAAATTCTTCGTAATTCACGGGACCATACCAGGCAATGCAATGTAATCATGTAGCCAAGCCAAAGCCACCCCAATGCAATCCGAGTTGGTTTAGTAGTTTTGTTTGGGGTAGAGAAAGAAGAAAAAAACCTACAAAATGTATGAAAAGTAAAACACGACGATGGGCAAATGAAGAAAATGCAATATTATGTGACGTATTCATATTATATTCGTTCCTCTTTTTGTAGTTATTTTGTTTCTCTTCTTCCAGATTCACTTTTTTCTTCCTTTCTTGATGTTGCGTTGTTGATGCTCAATATCCTTTCTCTCTCTCTCTTCTTATGTATGTTATTGGGCATTCTGTGACTCTTCTTTGGTCTTTTCTCTCTGTTCAGTATTCGTTGGAGGAGAGTAGAACCGTCACCGACGCCGCGGCAGATATATAGCCATAACAACTCTGTAAATTGCACAACACGACACGGACACAGTATGGTTCAGTAAAGAGTAAAGAGGCTCTCTCTCAATATGGGAGATTCGTTAAATTTTACTTCATTTCATTCCATTGCTAAGTCAACTAGGAAAGAGTAAACCAAACCAGACATTTTTATCCATAAGATACTGTATTACATACTAAATAAGTCAATTTTTTATATCCACATTTAGAGGAAGACAAGCATACAACGCAACGAGCAGTCACACATATATAGACAAAAACTGTCGGATGGATAATGATGACGATAATGGATCCCTTTACTTTTTTTACTTGGGCTTTATAACTAGCATAACATGTTTGTGTGGGAGATAGATAGGTGGAGAGAGAAGTCCATTTTATATTGTTACTGTTCCGTATTATTAGCTTTGTCTTTTAGCTTTCGTAATAATGATGATGGTCCTGAGTCCTGAACCTGGTTATATCCCCTTGTCCACCCTCACAATAATATACTGGGATGATGATGATTACGTGAAATGATATTGGTTTAAGGTTTTTTTTTTCAAAACCATAACAAAACAGAAGAAAAATCAATACCAAACTTGGTATACCCTTATGATGATGTGATCCCTGTGCGATGCTGAAACAATTTACTTACCGAAAACAGTAAAATAGTCGGAGACGCATTTTGTTTAAAATACATTTAGGGATGTTTGTGTGACATGAGATATTTGTATGGGTTGGTTGGTTGGAAAAGCGAAGAAGAAAAAAAACTAATTGAAAAAGATGCTAACAGAAAGTCTGAGAAAAAAGCGACAGTAAGTTATTGAATGGGAGTGGAGCTCCACATTACCCCATCAAAAACCGTTACTTGTACAACATATAACCATCGGTGAAGATCATTTTAGTTGAATGCTTGCCAGATGCACTTATTAAACAGGCTCATGACAAGGCAGTGCAGTGGGACATTGCAATGTTCCCGGTTGTGGCATATATCACATCACATCATGTAAAGATTATTTAAGATGACATGGCACGACCTTAAAATGTGGACGTTAGTTAGATAACAATCGTTGTCATTTAAAAATGGCACAGGTAAGAGACATAGCCCATTCTTCCACAGACCGATAGATAGGAAGGCGATATGGTAATGAGCGACTATGCAAAACGAAGCACATGTTTAAGTAATATTATTAGCTCATAGCTATTCCATCCACTGGAAATAATACCTTTAATGGTATCCGATTACCAAACTTAATTATTTACACGAATTTATTGCTCTCTTCACATATGAAATGCTGTTTTTATTATGCAAAGAGATTTGTTGGAATTAAATGCAAATATTCCCAGATACTCATTTGAGTGATATGGTAGCAATAAAAAAGAGTCATCCAAAGTGATCTCCTTCAACGTCAATGCCATTTCATCAGCTTGCGATTTGAGGCTAATACGTAAATGACGATGCTTAACAATATTGAGGAAAATACATAGAGCTGTTTGCTAGTCATTCATTTTTTTTTAACTGACAATGAATGTGAGGACACTTTAAAAATTGCAGTTAAGTTTGCAATAAATATTTTAGATGGTCATCGTAAATAACACAATAAAGTTTTGTGGAATTAAAAGTCCTCGTTTACCAGACTCGACTGGCTGATTGTGAGTATAGAGGAGAAAAAAGAAAAGTAATTTTTTGTACTAAGGACATCCTTCATCAGCATACTTATTTTCGTCATTTTTCAATACAAAAATTGTAATGCTAAAAAGTCAAGTCTCTGGTTTCATACTTTCAGCATTATGCCATTCAATTAAATCCCCCAGCACAAACCCCTGAAAATGAACGAAAACTATCAGAAACTCTTGATGGTTCCATCAACAAATCCAGCTATCACCATCATACAAAAAAATTGAGGAATAATGGAAATCAATTAACAATATGTAATTAATACCGCATGAAAGATAAAGAGATGATAAATGATAACTTTTGCAAACTCAATCACGTAGCGGAAGCTGATTGAAATAACTGATTAGCAATTATAAAATTTAAGCAAAACATAATGGCATAATCGGCTATTATCATTATCATCGGTATAGTATATTAACCCACCCAATTATAAATAAATTTATTAGAAGTTACAATTACAGATTGGAAATACATAGGATTCGTCGATTGCGAAACGCACACACAAATATATATATATAAAATCTCACTTAAGTCACAGCAAGCACTTGCACTTTTAAATATCGGACACCAAATCCATATTCCCGCATGCATCAAACTATTGTGTAAGATGAAATATATCAACCGTTGACGGACTACCTGTTGTTCCCCTCTTCCTGTTAATCTTTGATTCTTATATTGCTAAATCAAGTACATATATATAGTCTCTATAATCTTTGTTTCGTTTCAAATCTGAAATCACTACATGAGTATTACCATTATATTCACCCACACGACAGGATCATTTCACTTTTTTGCATCACCAAATAGCAAAGTAGTTTTTTTGTCATTTTGAAGTTCCCAGCTCATTTTTTCAGATCACGCAAAGCAAAGAAACAAAGCTGCAGCAGGCTGCAGCCACAGATCCCATTTTACACTCATGGCTATGACATTGCATCCCATTGCAAAATAAATTGCAAGGAATACATAAACACAGAAAAAAACACACGACATGGCTACGACGCTTGTTTTGCTATCGTTCATCCGTCCAGATAGAGCAATAACGATTTGTCACACAGGTGTGCATCTCATTGAAATTCAGCATAATTATGATTTCATGATTGATAACCCAGTGATGACATAAGATTCCCATCAACATTATCGTACTTCTTCTTATTCTCATCTCTGTTTTTCCAGTTGCGCAGGTAGTACAATATCTTAGCAGTTACCTAAATGTCTTAAGCATGTCCTTAACTCGAAAGTTGCAGGTGAGATTTATCTATTTTGGAAGAAGAAGATATTATGATGATATTCATATCACTATCACTTTATGGTTGAAATGAAGACAGGAATGTAAAGTGTTGGAGATTGTTGTTCAGCAGTGTTCTTTATCGACGCGTTTATGCTTTTTATCATTTGTGGTAAGAAGACTGCTTAAAATAATCGTGATCGTGATGATGAGGATGACTGCATGCTTTTTTTTGGGGGAATGTTTTTATTTTTGGAATGAGTTTGGTGGATACTTTATATACTTTGTTGTAGTTTGATCAGGTCTTGAATTCTTAATCTATTTGCCAAATCATATTTTAATTGTTCATATTCCTGTTGAATGAATATAATAATGCGTTGTTGTTTTTTTTTCTCGCCTTCCAATTATTTTTTTTTGTGTGTAGTGATATGCCTAATTAAACAAATCTACCTACGACCCACCTGAAGCCACCAGCTATGGAAGATAACATACCTATGATTGTAGGCATTAATGAGTACCGATGTGATAATTAGCAATGACAATAATGCGTAGGACTTTATCGTGCTTACTCACCTTTTTGCGCAATGTCTTAAATTCCTGTTTTTTTATCCTTGGGGAAAACGATACCTGTGGATGTCTGGTAGTGCAGCTTTTTTGCTGTCTGAAATTGTTTATTGGCCGTGTAAGATGAATATAAATGTTTTGAATTTAAATAATGCATGTCAGCATCAAGCCTTTCTGCAGTTTATCCTTGTATCGTGTCAAAAGTCAGCAAGTCATCGTCAGCATCATTATGATGCAAAAAATTTAGATGCGAAAAATCAAAAGCAAATCGAAGATATTGAATTGTTCAATTCATTTTTTCCCTACCTTTAACTTCAAAGACAAATTTTTGCACGAATTATTATTTCCACCTATTATTGCTATGATTTGGTTTCGAGCGACGAATAACCCCATTTTTAAAGGAGCAAAACTGCTTAAAAAATTCTGCATAGTGCCGTAATTCAGTACTCGCAGTATAAATATTTTTTACAGAAATATTATTCCATTGTGCAATATTCATTGTTATGGCAAAGTGTTTCGTTTGAAAATTGAAAAGGTAAAAAAATCATTTTTACATGCTCGTCCCATCTACAAATTGATTTTGTTCCCCTGAAAACGCTCGGCACACATAAGTAAATGCAGCATGAAGGCATATACTTTTTGTAATAATCTCTGTGCCATATTTTAGGGGGTGGATTGTGAAATAAAAAGGAAGTTCCAACACTGACAATGAGCGTTGAAAATTGCAACAATCAAAATTTTTAATAGTGCACAGAGTAATCATGCCAGTTTTTACGACGCTACTCTCCCCCCACGAAGCTCGTTTTCATGCATTTTGTCTACCCTTTTCATATCGACTGACAACAGGGTTGTAAAAATGAAAACCAAACAACCCTTTTTGTTTTTCAAAATGTTTAATGTACAAATATGGAGTTCATAAAAAATCTGAAAAAAAAAGAATCCTAGAAGGTAGAGAATAGAGAAGTAAGTAGGTTCTAGACTAGAGAATGCGAAAACCACGATATGACGATGCTCTCCTTCGTATTTCAATTTGCATTAATTACTTTCTTACAAGAAGAGTAGACTCGTTGGACTTGAGTTGTTTTTTTGATTTTTTTAACTTGACAAAATACTTCTCATATAGCATTTCAATTACACGGTGTAAAAATTAGGGATATCTTCAATCTCACGTCTATCATACAGCATCCTCCCAAATAGCCATTCACCATATTATTAATCCCATTTGTTGGGTTGGGTGTTCGTTCAGGTGTTCAGCTTGATGGATGATGAGTCATGCGAGGAGTATGATTTCTGAATTCTGACAAATCATACCTGCCAATATTTTTCGTATCTGATTCGGCTACTCTTGCTCTGTCTGCACCATTGCATTGTAGGAAACCATTATTCAGGAAATTAACGGTGATGATAATGATGATAAAGGGGATTATATTGCAACAAAAATTAATTACACCTTTTGCTCTGCTTCTCCATCCATGTAACTTTGCTAGACTAGATTTGTCATGATCATCATGTAAAAAAACAATAGCAAAAGCTTATACAATGTATCCATTATGTGTTATTGTAGATTGGCTACATTTTCGGACGCCGCCATTCCAATGAGCAATATGGAAAACCCAACTGTTTTATCTTCCTACAAATCTGAACCTGCTGCTCTTGCAGTCTACACCAACAATATGTGTAGGTGGGACAATGCAAGGAAGGAAGTTTATGATGGAGGTGTACTTGGTTTGGTTCCTAACCCTTTCGAGTTTTCATGGAAAAGTCGATAAAAAGTGTCTGGCTTGGCGTTTGGTGAAGGGAAAGTAAAGGCTGCTCTAATTATGACATGACATAGGTGCATGTAGACATGCACGCAGGGAAATGGGGTCGTGTAGAGTTTGCTACCTCCCGTTTAGCGTTTTTATGACTTTCTCTGTCCTACATATATGCTCTCCTACAGCCTCGTGTTGGGGTTGGGAAACTATTGGGAAAGAAATGTTGTTCGGTTAGCCGGTTGCGGAGGGGAAAGAGTGTAGGTGGTTTCGGTTCTTACGTATTGCAGTAGAGATATGGTATGGATGGAGGTAAACCATGTCGACTGTAAACGGTCATGTGCTACCTGGTCCGTCCTGGCTGGACTGCAATCATAATTTCTAGTTCAGCCCTTCCAACTTTTTCCCGAAAACGGAAATTAGGTCTGTGCTAGCGTAGCTAGAGAATCATAATATCAAATATTTATACGGGATTGCAATGAGCTTTCCTTCTATTTAGGTCTCCTTAGTACAAATTATCATTAGCCTAAAACTTTCCCGTGTGAAGTTATAAAATTTTATTTGTTCCAGCTTGTCAATGCATGTCCGCGTAAGATTTTCAGATGTCGAAGACAACCTGCATGGATTTATATACGAACTAATATACCTATGCATGAACTCGTGCGCTCAAGATTGCTCATTCAGTTTTAGTATACGCTTCGAAAGAAGTTTATGTGATGATTAAAAATTTCATTGTTTCCATATGGCAATGGTAAAAGAAATCCATCTACCACCACAGTCCCGTATAATAATTGTACACTATGGTAATCCAATTTCGAACATCAAATAACAATTTTAACGTTTTAATCAGTTTTGTTTTGAGCGAATAACAGCATACAAAATAGCTTAACTGCATAACTTGCAGCGTATTTATAAGAATTATAGTCTTAAGATAGATAACAAATTGGTTTACGCTATCACGTTTCCAAATACACATTTTTAGGCTTGCTAAAATTATTGTTGGGTTGTTGAATGCTGCGAGCGTCAACATATGCGAAATAAATAAGTTTTATGAACAAAAATTAAGTTACGGTAATTCCGGATTACATATATATTTTGTAGTATTTTAACTCGATAACAATTTAAAACAGACAATGGTGAATAAAACATTTTAGATGCATTGAATGCATTTAAGGAGGCACACGGTGTTACTTTAAAACTTGTCTTTGTCACAGCACATATTTCGTAGTACCATAGAATTAGCTAATAACATACGGTATATGTTAGTCGACCTTATTTTTCAGATGTCAATTACACATCCCCACCAAAAAATATTCATTATTTTGCTTATCACATAAAAACAACTAATTAATACTGGTGTTTCCTATTAGTATTGCCGAAACCTGCCTGGAACTTTTTCTCACAATTTCGGTGGAGAGTGATACCAGAATGACGGGAGTAATACACAATCTAAATGTGAATACACATTGTTTATGTGTGGTAATTAAAGCATTGCTATGTTTTGGATATTTTTCAAAAAAGTAGTTGTTTGTTTGCTATAATTATCGAACATTATAAAACATCTATATTATGCTGACTTCATATTCGTAGTCAGAGCATTGCTCCCGTCATTTGGTACCACTCTCGGCCAAAACGGCGAGAAAATGTTTGAGGGGGTGTGGGCAAAACTAATGGGAAACACCAGTAATTGGCAACACTTTAAACTACTACGAAACTTATAAAATTGCATAGTCGAGTTTCCCTAACTAGTTTAATCCTCTTGGATAGGATTGATATTGCTAAACTACACCTTCTCTCAGGTCTATAGTACAATATGTTTTAAATATATAAATATCATTTAGGGATAATTTTTAATCCTAATGTTGTTTATATCAAAATCACAAAGAGAATCGCTTGTGTCGGCCTGTCAGAGTAGGCACGTATGTAGAAATGGGATCAGCTCATTTTCATCCCACAAATCACTGATCGTAAAACAAGAAATATTTTAAAAATTAAATCAAACCATTTGTATATATACGTAGCGCAAAACGAGTGTCAAAGTGCTACGTTCCATTGGACTTCAGAAAAATAAAAAAGGCCTGAAAATAAACAAAGAAAAGGATAATTGAACGATTAATATCATGAAGAGTTGAAGTATCATCAATATTATTTGTTACCCTAAAAGTTGTTAAGTACCTTTAAATATCCCCTAAAGTTTTTAACATCCGATTGGAGAGCACCAATAAATTCATGAGTTTTCTCCACTGGAAGTTTCAATGTTGGTAGGTAACCCATTAAATAAGAGATAAACTCTTCCTTCTAAAACAAAAAAGTATAATTCTGATTTAACTTTTGGAAATTGGGTTGTATATTTGATAATATATATATATATTATCTTGTCTACCTTATCTTTCTTTATTGTATTTTATCTTTTTACTTACTCGCTTATCAAATATTGCCTTTAAGCAATTGGCGATTTCATTAAGAGCGATTAAAGTTTGAGCATCATTAATGTCGAATGAAGGCTTTAATGGGGCAATAAAGCACGCTGGTGCAATATTTTTATACATAAAGTCCATAAATCCTTCTGGACCTTCTGGTCCTGCCCAGAGGTCAATCAGTTTCTTGAGAATAGAGAAGCATGCCTTCTGCGCCTACATTTCAACATACAAAAAACAACATCGATTACTTTCAGTACTCGCAACAAGTTTTACCCTTATCCCACACCACAATACAACGTTGGTTTCTTGCACCATAATCAATCATTAAAAATCAAGTTACCACAGGGTCGGGGAAATCAACAGATCCTTGAATAATGGTCATCAAGACTTCCTGCAAAACGTTCATGTCTTGAGCGGCAAGAACATCAATCACATTGTTTGTTACAATCGCAGCAATAAATTGAAAGTATTGTCGTCGGAGTAGTTGCCGCTCACGAAGTGCAATCTGGTCATTGGGTTCAATAGGAACCTGAAGAGCTCTGAAAACACCTTGCACCATCGGAGTAAACATTTGTTTCAGGAAGGGCACCACATCTTTCTGGAAAATCCAAGAAAGCTACATAAAAATAATAATAATACATGTCTCCCAAGCAAATTTACAGACACATTGCGTATTAGTAGCTGCACAGAATATCTACGGAAAATTGTTAGGTTACGTTATAAAATAAAACAAAACTGAAGTCAAAAAGCAAGCAGAACTGAACAACGACACGAAAAACAAAGACAATTTGTAAGCGTTGTAGTGTAGTAGGTATGTATAAGTTACCTTGAATTTTGTAATAACTTGATTTATAAGTGGAATATATTCTTGGATAGATCTGCAGTCACAATTCTTCAATAGCCCCTGGGAAGCTACAGGAATGTAAGGAAGGAGTTCTTCTTCCAAACAAACAACCAAACGGTGCAGATACTGTCTCACTGAACTCTGCAGCTGGGCCATCATAATCTCTGCTACTGGAAGCTAAAATGAAGGCAAAATCGTTGATATAAGCTCTTAAAATAATTCGTACAAATTGGGTTACTTGGAAATGGTGGAGAAAGCTTACCTCTAGAAGTTGAAGGAACACACCCAGAGCATCCAGAAAAATTTGTACGCAATTCAAAGATTTCATGGTGTGTTGATTACTAAACGCTTTGCTCAGTCTTCCCGTCAATGCTATGGCTTGCCTAATCAATTAAACAATGAACATTTAAATTAAACAGTCAATTAATATTTACAACATTGGAGGATTATATTATATCACATACACGAGTAAATCTACAATGGGGTCCTGATCTAGTGGATCTTCGAGGGTTTTCAGTTGTTCCGTACCAACTCGGCAAGGGTATAAAACCATACTGACAATGTCATTCATCAATTCAGTTTTTTTCTGTTTAAAAGCACAATAAAAATTAGTTTATTCACTAACAGTGACAATGACTTTAAAAACAATCTTGGATTTGTGAGACTATTCAGTTAAATTATGTTCAAAATAAATACATAAAACTAACGAGACGTCGTACCTGATTCGGAGTTTCACCAGACACGATAAGCACACCAATTACTTCATAAAGGTACAATTGATCATCACGACTAATGAGAACATCATCGGCTGCAGCATTCGGAATCACAGTTAAAGCCAAAAGTGGTTGAATAGCGTCGATTATGTTTTTCATGAGTTCCGGGGTGATTGCACTCCTACAAAAGGATGCAATAAAAGTTGCTTTCAAATCTTGAAACACTTCATTATCATTAATTTAAAATCAAAGTACAAGTAGTATGGCCTAATACCTAATACACTTAATGTAACGGGAAAACAGGTAACAGCACCTAGACCTAACTTTTTTGTCAGGATGGAACAATCCTTTTTCTTTGAGAAATGCAGTCAGTCCTTTGACAATATAGTCCGTGTGGCAAGTGAAAAACTTTTCATATCTGTTTTGGAATCGGTAAAGAATGAACATCATTTCAAATCAGTTATATCTATCAGAACGCTGCATGGTGAATATAATTTATGTGTAGGCATAAGCCCTTACCGTATTATCGTTTCAAAGTATTGAAGGACAACTGCAGAGTGATCGTAAAGATAAAGGTCACAGTCCATAATTTGAATCATCATATTTTGCACGGGATTTGGCTGAGTTTCTGAAGCACTCCACTGGGCAGTCATTGAAGATGGAAGAGATTCTCCAAGGTAGTACATTAACAAAAGGGAGACTTCCACTTCCTATTAAAAGTACAAAAGTAATGGCTGTTCAAGGTATGAAACAACAAATTTAACAAACTATAATTTAACGATTAGTATCAGGCTCACATCAAATGGCATCTCCCTCCACTTCTGTGCCGTGTACGTTACCCTGTTTTGCACTTCCATAATTATGTAATTCTTATCAAGTTGAGCCAAATTGTCGAAAATTACTTTTAGCTGCTTCCTAAAAAATATAAAATGCTTTTTTAATAACCTTACAATATTATTCTTTTTCCACTGAAATTAAAAATCAAAATTGTAAGCACATACCTGAAGTCTAAAAATGAAGCCTCGTCCTCTCCTTCATGAACAAAATCATAACTGGAATCATATCGTAGTTTACGAATAATAACTTCCACAGTCAGTCGATAATTCTTTACACTGATCTCTGACAGATGCCGAAAGGACTTTATCAACTAAAACAATAATAAACACGGATGTGATTATGTACCTCCGAATAAAAAACAAGATACGTAAACACAGCTGAAATAAATAATGGAATTGCGTACATGTAAATAATCCCGAGTAAAATCTAATACGGTAGCTGATACATCATCACATTCGTTTCTGAGGATTTGCAAAAGTAACGGAATTTTTCCTTCAATGGCATCACAAATAACTTTTGTTTCAGCTATTTGCGCTGGATGAGATTTCGAAAATTTATGGTAGCTATCAATAAGGCTGGTTCCCATAACACAATATAATTTCCCGAGTCGGCACAAATAATCTTCGTCAGGGTCGTGCTGTAAATTTCGCATGAATAAATATTACATAGTATTACACAAGTAATCGTGTTAATTTACATACATATTTGTAAGCAATGTAAACTTATTCTTACCGCAAAAGCTTGCCACACACCAGCTGGCGTAAGAACCCTGGAAAAAGATTCCACCAATTTCGTCTTGTCGATGGGATCCATCCCCTTGGACATAACTTCTTGAATACAATCAGCAGCCGACTCCCGAATGTCTTGATTACAAAGATTGTTTACAAGTAACGGCACAAAACGGTCATTAGCTACCAAGTTGATATCAATCCATTGGATGTACTTCCCGATCACTTGGAGGCAAAGACATGTGATAAGCGTATATTGGCCATTCAGTACAGTCTGCAAAACGGAAATCTTATTTTAATTGCATACTAGAATTATTACTCACTGTCACCCTACTACACTTGTATTTTCAAAAACAAAGCGTTAGCCATTCTTACCAATATTTTAAACCAGGATTCAACTAACTGAGCAACAGACTTCTCTCTCATGGCGTCCTTAATTACTGTATTTCGTTGCATCTCCAAAGCACTTCGAGGTATTTCTTTGTCGGCAATCTAAATCAATAGACGCATAACATTTTAAGGAACCACATCAGACGGTTACCTTCAGAGCAGAAGAGGTAGTCTGCATTTTACTGTGCAAGTAATGCATTAGCAGTTTAAATAAAAGTAATAGAACATACCTCTCCATCAATAGCCAGTAACACACGCAAATAGTGACTTAGAAAATTAGGAGACAATTCACAAATTGTGATGAGTTCCGTAAAAAAAGTAGGCCAGCCAGTAGGATAGTCTTGAACAAAAACCATGGCAGCAAGTTGTGCCACTTTGTTGAGAAGAAAGGTCTCTTGAAGTCTTCCATCTGGAAACTGTAAAAAAAGCAATTTATTTTTTTTAATGAAAGAAATCCTGACAAGCAAATTCACCACATTTATTTAAATAGCCAACACGCACAACATTCAAGTTGTTACTTAATAAAAATCAAACATGATGTAGTACCTCTTGGATTTTTACCCATCCCATTAAAAAGTTCCTTATGACTTCCTTATCAGTAGGAGAGGAGGAACCATATCGATACCGAATATGATGCTCTACGACTTGCAAATAGAAAAACTGGATTTGGCTGTTGTTGATAAAATTGCGCGAAATGAGCATTTGTATGCAGTCTTGCCATCCCGTTTCCGAATTTTTCAATTGTTCATAATAATGTAGAGCCTAGATAGGGAGAAAATCAATGTCAGAATACAATTTAAATTTATCAAATCGGGTTTCATCTCCAGTCCAATTATAAGATATTATCCTTCCTACTCGATTGCATAAACACAATAATAGACCACTTACTTTCGTATGTTCCGCGGCATTTGTAGCATTCGCTAGCCCATTTAAAATTATCGCATTCATTTTCTCTCCTTCGCTTCCCTAGGACAACTGGAAAAGCATTCAGTTCTTTTGTCGTCAATCGTATCCTCCTTTAATCATCTATTTGAAAAATGCTCCTTGGTGAAAGCTGCCAACACTGCAGCTGCCTCACCCATTTAGCAGCAACGGTGGACCAATCTCTCACCAACTTCCTTTAGAAGCGAGGATAATGTCGTCTCCAGTCTCTGACACATACAACAATTGATAAAAGAAAATATTTTAATTCGACAACGTATAAATTAAATTACGATTCGTAATCAATTTCAACTCCATCCACATCCACCTTAACAAAATTCAAACATCAAAAGCCTCAGACCTAGGGTTTGCAAAATGAACGATTGTTCATGAACAGTTTTTGAACAAACGAACATGCATGTTCAATAAGTTCATGAACTGTTCAATAG
>JAQIWX010000722.1:0-14123 GCA_034696785.1 Lepidocyrtus cyaneus | reverse complement strand
TTGAGGACCTCCGTCCCCAAAGCGGGGTTGAGTCCGTAGTCCTCCCCCTGGACCATCAAAGTGAAGCTGACGGTTACGTCCGGGCGCTCCCTCTGGACTTGGGCGAGGGCTTGGTTCATCACGTCCATGTTGACGGGGGCCTCCACGTCAACATCCAGATGGTTGGTGCCGACGGCGTCAAGAGCTTCCTTGTAAGCCCGGGCGAGGTCCGCCGGTGTGGTGCAGAGATGCTCCAGATAAGGTCCCAATGCCTGTCATCATCATTCAAAAGAGATAAGCAATCACATGATAAGCTTCATTGAAAAGTAAGATAATTACTTAATTATGGAATATTTTTGTTCTGTCTCAGCTTACCCCGCCAGTGGCGATGATCATGTTGCCACCCATTCGCATCACTTCCTTGATCGGGTTTATAATGGCGGGGTCATCGATGTCGAACTCCGCCCCCCATTTTGGCTTGCATCCTTCATGTCCTCCCAGGGCGAATGCCAAGTGGTAGTCCAACTGACCTGTGGCCCTGGCGATGTCGCTGAGGTTCTTTCGGTCTTTTAGGAATGTATCGTAGTAGGGGGCAAACTTGACGTCTCCTAGAAAAAAAATATAATTGTTATTGTTGAGATTGCGTAATAATCTTCTTCGGTGAACACTAATTCGATTTTCTTTATGCTCTTTTGTTTAATGTTTTGCTAATTAGGATAACTTACCTGCTCCCCAGCAAAGCAGAGGGGCAATCGCCAAAACTAAGCTCAACAAAAGTTTCATTTTTCGGAATTAAAAAAAACAGGCCGTGATCGATCCGTCTACTCCAGGTACTATTTTATGATTGTCCCAATCATGGAAAAAGGCTCCAGAGGTTCATGATAGTTGGACGCAAATTTTATGTCAAATATTGGACAAAATATGACATAATTTATTTGACAGTATCAATTTCATTGTCATTTTAACACAATATCCTGAGGGGTATGTCTTTGCAAAAAGTCTACTAAATTAAATCCTTAACGTGGTCATCAATTTTCCTGTTTGATTTGATGGGAACTGATTGATTGATTGATTGATTGATTAGCTTTTGACTATCATTTTGATTTTGGGTGGATGATTGATTTCTGCTGACAAAAAAATTATAGTCAAGTCAACTGACTGACTTAAATAACTATTGTTTTGTGGGAAATTTAATATATAATTTCATATATCATATCTGGTTGATGGGAATAAATTCGTAGATGCGATGCAATGATTGATATTACCGAAGATATGGATATAGCAGCCGAAGTGGTCAGATAATTTTTTGTTTCGCTGACAAGCATATTATTTATGTGATCAAATTAGATCATCCATATACTTTTTGTCATCATCAATTGGTATACCAAGTTACTACATTATGCTTAGCCAAACTTACTTTGTAAAACTGTAACAGGGAAAGACTGACATGATTTCGGTTTTTTTTTACGAGAAAGTACTTGAGACGAGAGATTGGAGGAACGGCGAAAGTGCAAACATAAATTGCGCAGCTGCAGAACTGCAAACCTTGCATTTCAATTTCAGTTCCATCAAAACAGCTTGGCCCTACAACAACAACGACACAGTAATAAAAGTTAATTGCTTTGCTGGCGACGACACATGTAAAACACTTAAGTAGTGGGATTAGGAAACAACACACACAAATGAAGCTCGTTTGTATAGTCCATTCTAAATGGAGGGATCAGATGAACTAAAAAAATATATAATAAAATCATTACATATGAGTACATTCTTTCCTTCAATCACGAGGATTTCAATCAGGCTTTCATTCAAGAGTTTGGTTCAAATCTATTGACATTTTTTCTTATTGAAGGTCATCTACATCTACTCTACTTCTATCATGCGTGAGGAATCGGCGGAAACAAGATAAATAAAATCAATCCGATTTATATGCATGTTGCCAACATCTTACAATTAAAATTTTTTTATATAAAAAAAATTAGTACTCACATTACATTGACTTGGAATAGGGAAATTACGGACGTGATTGTCACAGGAAGGAGTGCCATGGTGTCATGCGGTGAGAGAAGATTTTTCTGCAATTTTCACAAACATCATATCATATCACTTGGGAATTATTTTATCACTTTGGTTGGTTTTACAATGAATCTGTTAGCCTGTGCATGGACATAAATATGATGATGATGCGAGATATGGCACCGACTTGTAATCTGAATTTTATTTCGAGCAAGTGTAAACAGGCATTTCATGACGAGGAAAAATGCCAGCTAAGCAATAATATTTTTTTTTCAGGAGCCTTTTTCTTTCTTTCAGTTTTCTCTCCCCTCCTCGTCCAACCTGAAAAAATAAAAATCTTTTGTAAAAAAAATGAGTGTTTGACCTTTTGCTATAGTAGAAGTAATAATAAGCTCAGCATCAAAATGTAAAAGTTTATGAAAATATGCATGGAACATGAACATGGAGCGAGTAAGTCTGGTGACTGTTCTTATCTTGTGTAAAGAAAGAAAGAAAATGCAAGAAAACTTAAATGCAAGAAAAGCATGCTAATCTGAGCAAACTGAGCTTTTGAGTTTGTTTATATTTTACAATTGCCTAAGCAATTTTTTTTAATGTAAGATCTTCTGGTGGAAATTAAAAAGAAACTGCAATCCCATTCCAAAACTTGGGAACCTGGTTGGTCTTAAAAAATCTCTCCTGATTTCTAACATGCATGCATACTTAAGGATTTTAGGTATGAACACATCCATTTACCATGATCTTATTGTGTTGCTTTGTCTATGTCTGGAGGAGGAATGGAAATGGAAGTTGTGACTTGAAATATCCAAATCCCAAATCACTATAGACCTGCTCCCACGCTTTTCATGAACATTTTTTTCCACTTCCTCTTCCTTTTTCAAATCATTCTTCCGACCGAGCTGGAGTGAGTAAGAGAAAGAGTGGATTACTTGAAAGTCGATAGCTTGATCATCCGGAAAAACATTTTTTTTCGCTGGGGCAAAAGGAGACAGTTTTGATTTTTCTTGGCTTGAATTTCATTTAGCTTTTACCCTGAAATGCTTTACCCGTCGAGGAGGGTTGCTGGCCTTCAGCCAGCAATCCCACTTCCGACTATTTGCTTCTCGCACTATTTGGGACAAGTATTATGATGGGCTTTTGGGGTTTGGGGGGAGTGGTGAGCGGCTACTTGGTCAATGATCATCGGACGGTTGTGAATGCCGCGATTGACGGGACCAAAATAACCCATCAAGTTAGCCGTACATCCCAGTACACTTATCAGTACATACTTACGGTAAATTATGCAAATTACATACTTGAATAATACCACGGAATCCAATTTAAAAAAATGGGATGGATTTTTTTAGCTTAAAAATCATGTAATATTAAATTGGAACATTTAAAATCATTTTTAGAACAACGTCAACATCCGGATTGAAACGGAAGTATTATTAACTGGGGAGAACAACAACGGCAAGGGCTTCATTGACTACCCACTCATATTCGAAGTGCGTCAGCAGAAAGACTCCCAATCTTGGCGACTACCCGTTCAGTCACCATCCAATCCCTCCCTGGTGTACAACCAAACCAAACGGACTGTTTGCATCCAGACGGATTCCATTTTTACCACTGAACCTTCCATAATCACGGTCACGGTGTCAACATCAAATCCCCTCCCACTCCCCTACTCCATCTCCGTCCATGAAACCGAGGCATTTGCAGTGAATAAAAGTGCGACTGTGTTAACGGAAGTAGCCCCGCTGTCTCCCACAGTGCTCCAGTTTTCATTTCCCCCCTTGGAGGAGAGCAACTCCAGTTCCACAGCTGGGATGGAACTTTCCATCAGAGCTGAAGACTTTGCCTGTCTGACTGTATCGGTGCAGGAGCCCAGCTGTCCCTTTTTGGATTTGGAGAGAAACATAAGACACGATGGATACTGGCACACGATGGTCACCAAGGCTGGGATGTTCCTTCCAAGGAGCCGGTTTCCGGATGGGGTCTTCCTAGTCCTGCTCATGCATGACAGTGAGGACCTCTGCGATTCTGGAGATGCCCATGAATTGATCCACACAAATGGGAAGGATTTCAGGGAAACGAAAGTTGAGGTCAGATTGAAGGAGTCCATCACTGGGGACCACTACATGGTTGCGTGTGCTGCTCCAGTGGGCCTTATGCTAATTTTGTTTGTCTTCCCATCCATTTGCTGTCCCTCATGCTTGAGTTGGTTCTCCGACAAAATCTTACGTTGCCCCATAACTGGACTAACATGGATTGGGAAATGGAGCACCAAATTTTTGTACCGGCTCTTGCAGTTTGTAATCGTGTTCTGCCTAAAGAATATGCTGATGGGATTGAGGCGACTTGTGGAATGGCTACATTCCAAGACCATTCCATGTTTAGGGGAGCATGGGCCAAGAAGCCGGGATCCAGATCCAAAGGACGACCACCAACTTGAAAGAAAGTCCAATCTATATTTGCATACGACCTCGATCGTGGCCGTGTTCTATGCCCTTCCGGCAATCCAACTGGTGCTCATGCATCTGAAGACCATGCACAGGACCGGAAGTCTGGATATGTGCTACTTCAACTTTCACTGTGCCTTCCCCCTGGAGCTCAGTCTGCTTGGGGTGACCATCACGGACTTCAATCATATTTGGTCCAATGTTGGCTACATCTTGTTGGGGGGCTTGGGCTGGATATTGGTCATCCGGAAGGAACGTCAGCACAGATCCAAGAGGGGCTTAGTTGAAGGTCGTGACATTCCACTGGAGAGGATTAAACGAACAGAAAGCTCCGGAAGTCGTAACCCAACAACAACTGCGGTCCAAATTGACATGGAGAGGTCGACGACCGAAAAGAGGAAATTTGGAGTCCCTGCCCACTTCGGGATCTACAAGGCACAGTGCCTGGCACTGATTGTGGAGGGGGTGCTCAGTGCATCCTATCATGTCTGTCCGAATCGATCTAACTTTCATCATGGTAAGGAAATTAAATTTAAAAAAATAATTTGCATATATTATTATTTCATTTTTTTAAATGAAATCGGCTTATTAACAAGTGCTTTCTCTGGAATCTATTTATGAAGCTATGCTTCATTAGGAAAACGAGTTCATTTTTGTCCGTCTGTCTGTCCGTGCCATGTTATTATTTGAATTGCTATAACTTTTAAACCGTTGTTGCGAATTTCGCAAAATGGTTTTTCGCAAGTTAATTACTATATTGGTCAATTTAATGCAATAGTTTTAATAGCTTTGCATTTTTTTTAATAATGCTGCAAACATTTTTACAACGTTTTTGCGATTTTTTTGCATTGACTTTTTCTTGAATAATTGTTCTGGAATCATTTTGCATAATAGCATATAGCTTCATCAATCTACGATTTTTTATGTTTATTTTTATTTTGCAGACACTTGCTTCATGTACGTCTCCGTCATGTTGACCGGGCTGAAGCTATACCACGGTCGGCATCCGGACTCCAGTGCCAGCGCATGTCTGGCGTACGCAAGCATGGCAGTGGTCATCCTAGTGGATGTCCTCGGGGAGCTCCTGGAATACCGCTGGTTTTGGATAGCCTTCTTCCTACTCCATGTCTCCTGCTTCCTCCGACTCTCCGCCAACATTTTCTACCAAGGCCAGTTGAAGACGGGAGGGATGGGGGATGTCATTTGGAAGATCATGCTCACCTTCACAAATGACAATGTTTCCGACCCCACCAAACCGAAGTCGGAGGACTCCCTCTACGTTTTGATTGTCCTCGCCTATGATTGGAACGTGGGTTGGGGGCTTTACGGGATTTATGCGATGCCCCACGACTTCGACTCCCACTTGCTGGTCCTCTTGGCCGTCAACATGATCCTGTATTTTGGGTATTATGTTTGCATGAAAGTGGCTAGTGGGGAGGTCTCCGTCCAGTTCTGGACACTGATGCTGCTCTCCGGGGCATTCTGGGTTTGGGGAGGGGTGTACTTCGTGGATGCGAAGCGGATTGGGAGTTGTCCCCGGCAAGGTCCAGGGACCTTAATGAGGAGTGTATGCTGCTGGGATTCTATGATTCGCATGATCTGTGGCACTTCCTTTCTGCGGCGGGACTTTTCCTTTCGTTGATGGTGAGTTGGTTAAATGTGAAAATTTTCGGATTGTCAGAGATTTGCGTAGAGATGTTTCCCATTTGCCTTTGCCATCTTATTAAAAAAAAAACTATAATTTTTATTAAATTTTTAGGCACTGCTCATCATTGACGATGACCTGGAGGATGTCCCACGGGACCAATATAAGAAGTTTTAATAGGAAGAAGGTTATTAACTAAAAAACAAGGTTTTTATGTTAACAATGTATGGTAGTCGCAAAGTAGTTAAAAATGAATATTATTGCCAACTTTTTACAACATTGTTTTTAAATTTAGTTGACATTTTTTAATGTAGTATTTTCTATGTTAATTTGTAATGTGTAGGGTTTGGCAGCCAATGTCAATTCTAAAATTTATCAGTAATGACAACATGATAAATTGATAAGCGAAGTAAGGATAAGTAAACAGAATGTACAAATAGTTTGTTTGGGATTGTAATTCGATTTGCTTATGGTAAATCAACAGGAAATAAATATAAATGTTTGTTGTTTGATAGTTTTGTTATGAATAATTAATTATTATTCGTCGACGACATTTCCAAGAACGGCAATCGCCTCAATCTCAATTAGCCCCCCGGACTAGAAAATTAAAATGATGGATTGAAGCAGTTTGATTATAATTTTGATACATTGTTTGGCAGTAAATATTTTATGTGCAAATATGTTTTTTTAAATAATATATTATGTAATACTATGCTTACCAGTGGAAGCTGGCCAACTTGATAAGCAGTGCGAGCTGGATAGGGTTTGGGAAGATCTAAATAAAGCATGAATAGATTATTAATAGTAATGAATCCTTAATTACCATGTCTTCATGCTTAATAATGAAAAAAATGTTTAAAAAAATCAATAAAAGTTTAAATAGATTTGGCTTGATTTTTTTAAAAGTCTAACATTCTTCCATAACTTGATTCATTGCAGCGTAGTCATTAATATCCTGGAAGAGAACGGTCAGCTTTGTTACTAAAATCTGAACAACAGAATTACCGAACTGGTTTATCATTATCATTCATAAAAGCTAATCATTAAAAAATGTAAAATTAGAAGAGCCATTTTAACTTAGTTTTTTACCGTTCTTAAACTTTGCTCCTGCAGCCTCCAATATATATCCGATGTTGTCCAGAGCAAGACGCGTTTGATTTACGAAACCGTCCACAAGTTCCCCCCTCGCGTTCATTCCAAGTTGGCCGGAAATGTAGAGCGTGTTCCCCATTTGGATAGCTTGGCTACAAAGATAGATCAATTTTTCAACCAATTAAAAAGTGAAATGAATCAATAATTCATAAAAAAAAATTCCTCCCGGTTTACACATTTACTTTTGTCAGAAAAAATTATAAGGCTAACATTACTTCAAGGGCAGGGTTGTGCCTGGAGCTCTGTCACTCGAAATGATTTTTCTGGCGATAGTCCCCATTTTTGAAATTTTATTTTTTTAAACGGTTTTATGTACAGTTGAATGGAAAAGTTTAAAAATATTTCACGTTCCGCACTTGCTAAGTCCGTTCGACGAATTAACAGAGCAAATCCGTTCGTCCGACGCTTTTATAATGCTTTTTTAACGTTAAGGTTATTAGTTGGATATTAAGTAAATAATTTAACTATTCAAACGCTGTAGCTATGATTATTATTGACTTTTTTACGCCTACTGACCGGTCCCTATTTGCTATTTACCGTAAAAAATTAAAACCCAATATAATAACTTATTTGAAACAAGGCTGGATCTGCAATCTAGGAATGGCTTTGGGTATACAAGCAAGAGCCGACACTCACACATAATGCGATAAATATTAACTAGATATACCGGAAGAGAGATATGAACGTGTCAATTTGCCATTTCGAATATTATGTTTATTCTGTGAGAAAACATCCAATATTTATTTAACTCTGATTGATTGACAAAGGTTTTACCTATACTTTTAATGTGGGGCTGAATTGAGGTCAGCCAAATGAGTTTTGCCATTAAAAGGTATATATATTTGTTGTTCATATCATGTCGACAAAGTTATTTTTTATTGTCTGCTAAATGTATGCAAAAAAGATCATGTGACCGACTTAAAGTTACTATTTAATTATTTCATGTTTAAACAAATCTCCAGTTACAACCTATTTAATTTTGTTATCATAAATCGTAGACAAAACAAATTACTCAAATAATAATTTTTGTTTGCGAATAATTATATTATTGAAAAAATGATGAACTCATTCCTTATTCGCTCCCTATTCCCTCCGTAGTCTCAGTCTCCGTAGCATGTTCCTCCGGCTCCTTCCCAAACTTGCTGTGGAGGGACCTGACCCAATCCGGGAGACTATTCCAGACCTCTTGCCGGAACGAGCCTCCCCTCGCGTAATAGATGGGAAGATTCACCGCCGAGTTCACGGAAACTGAAAGAAAAATCAAGGAGGCCAACTCTCGGTAGAAAACATGCCGGAAGCGGAGCACGCTATAAAAGCCAATTATCCCAATGTTGCAGCAAAACAGCATGACTATAACGGGACCAAACATCCTGGCGGCGCGGATGTCCCCAACCTGCTTCCTCGTTAGTTTTTGGTGGGTCTTGGCAAACTGGGATATCTTTAAAAAATATTTCAATTTAAAAATTAAAAATTAATTATTATCATTCAAATTTCAAATTAAATTTTTTAATTTGTAAAACTAATTACCTTCCTAAACAGCAAGACATTGAATAAAATGAGGAGGAGAAAGGGGACGAAGACATCCGCGTAATGAACGGATTTCAAGCTTTTATACCAGAACTGCTCCAGCACAGTCGGCATGAGGATGTACTTCCGGTCCGCGATGACTGGAACGTTTTTGCCCTTCTCGTTTAACTCAATTGTTACGCTTGACCCACGGGGGAAGTTCATGAGGAGGGCTAGTAGAACTATGGCAAAGGTCATGAGTTTAGTCCTGGTAGAGGTAAACCAGCCGTTGGACTTTATGGGATTGGAGATGACCAGATAGCGCTCCACAGTTATGAACACTGTTAAGTAGGAGGAAACAGATTTTCCTAAAGAAAAGTAGTCAAAGTTAAATTAATTCATAAAAAATTAAATTGTTTAGTTTAAAAAATTGTCTCGACATTATTGTTTTACTAACCGAAATAGAAGAGGAGGATGGAGCAGTAATAAATAGTTAATGGCACTATTCCACGATTCCATTTTTCTAAAATAAATAAAATATGAAATAAATATTTATTTGATCGTTAAAAAATTACTAATTTATAATCGCAGACTTTAATTTTTTAATTAAGTTTTTTTTACCATAAAAGAACATGATGGCACTTCCGGTGAGTGTGGAGGTGATGCTGTTGAGCAAGTCAACTGCCGCCAAAGCATAGAGTAAAAAGTCGAAGGATGTTTGCTTCTTCCTATTTCTCACCACTGAGATGACCAAGGCATTCCCCAAGGTTCCAAGGATTCCAATGATGAGCACGATGACCCATACGATCCTGCATGTAATTAGACCTGGGGAGGAGCTGTCTCCAAGTAGACCTCCAAACATGAATTTCCCGGGGTATTCGCACCGGAAGCAGTTGTCCTTGTTGGAGGTACCGTTGTTCGGGAAATATTCGCAGTCATCGTTGCCATCATCGGGGAAGTCGATTGTCAGGCAGTAGAAGATGGGCAGGATTGTTTCCGGCATTATTGTTGTTAAATATGATCAAGATGATTTAGTTAAAAAAAATAAGACATGAATAATTAAAAAAAATATAAGTAATTCCGACGAGAATTGAGATGTCTGAGATTAATTAAAACTGGGTTGATCGGATCCCTAACTTTAAGTAATAAGTAAAAAAAATATGGGCGGAATTAAAATTCATATTAATTTCAAGCAAGAGCTTTATTCCATTTCCAAGAAATGAGACCTTACCACAAACCACCGGAAAATATTGTATTCGGCCACATCTGCATGAATCATATAAATGTAATCAAGAGCTATTTGACATTTGACCACATTCACAATCATAATAATTCATAAATGAAGAAAGCTCAAATCAATTGACTATTGTCATTGTTCGAGATCATGTTCAATCAAATAACTCTGACGATTTGATTTTGTTGGTTACTTTGCTTTCAAGCAGGATATCTCATTTCACATTCGGAAAGAATTCTCACGAGATGATGAAACCACATTTGTTTTTGTTTGGCCTAAAAAATTTTTTTTAAGGGAGTACAAATCATGATTCACATTTACCAAGTAAATTTATACACTCTGTGCTGGTGGTATATTACTTCCTTTTTAGTTTGTAAATGAAAAATGATCTGTCGTGTTATCACCCCGCGAGCAACAACATTGGGTCATCGAACTATCAGTTTCAGCCATTTACGCACATTATAGGTTACGTTTAACGCTGTAAGAGGTAAATAAAGCCTAACAATCAGTGCGATATTATATGATGATGCCACTCCCAAGTAAGCTCAGTATTTTTGTGAGAAAATAATTTATTAACCTAAGTTGGCATAAATATAATTTAAGGAGTTTGCAAAAACTTGTGCAATTAAATATGTCATACCTATTCCAATTATGATTTATATACAACAAATCTATGTACACCGACAAAGTTACGGAAATGAAAAGAGATCACATTGTTATTGTTAACTGAAATTGTCCAATTCTACGACATGGTGTTTAATTGCGCTTTACGCTCCAGCATTATCTAACGTCCTCGTATTCACCACGAGAAGGAATGTCCTCTGCAAGCAAAACCTAATCGTGGCTGGGCCCCTCTCCCTATCCATTTTATGAAACGGTCCAATCCTCACCGTAATTGGCTGACAAGAGCGGAGAAACTTCTTTGCCCATTTTGAATCCATCCTGGAAGATCCGTCACAATTTCTCCGCCATTTCCCCAAAATTCTTTTTGAGTCACAGAGTGACCAACTTCCGATTTCCAGAATAGTCAGTGTGAACCCATTGAACAGTCCTAAAAGGGATATGACCCCCAATAGGTCTGTCTTGGACAGGGAATGCCAGAACATGATGATAGCGTACTGGAGCAAAATGGTCAGCAAGGTTCCACTGAATTGCGTAATGGGAAAGAGGCAGTGCTGCATGACCTTGTTCAAGGCAATTGAAAAATGCTGGATTTCTCGGTAGAACAAAGCCATGTCGTTGCCCAACGTCGGGGTAAATCTGACAGTCAACCTAATTATTAAAAAAGCAAATAAATCAAACCGACCGTATTTAATTTTTAATTTAATTGCAAATGGGCATGGCCCAATTTTTTTTTACTTTAATTTATTCAGCTTCGTCTGAAGATGATTCAGAGCGCATAGGCCCATCGTCACAAATATGGATCCAACTGAAGCAATCGGTAAGGTCAGAATCAGCTCCATGGCAAAAGTTGAAATCCAGGCAAAAACATTCAAAGAATAAATGAAAGGGCGGTAGATGGACATCAGCACAGCTCCAACAAACCAAGCAATGGAATACAGAACCAAGGAGAAATATGAAGCAATTAGGCTAATGTAGCGGATTCCATTTTCTCCATTTGACTGGGATAATTCTGTTGAATAAATACAGTTTAGCAGCCAACAATAGTCCCGGCTTCGCCGATAAACATCCATATACAGAAAGCACATCACCACTTTGCATATCATAAAGACGGCCTGGACTGTAAGGTGACTGAGAAAATTCCCAATTGTCTGTCTGTTCTGAAGAGTGTGAATAAATTCTAGGAAGGAGAGGAAAGCTGCGAAAAATATCAGACTTAGCCAAGCCGTTTGCTTGGGTCTTGAACAATGAGCGACAATGGCTGGTTTTGAAGGGCTCTCTGTGAGGTGGAAGGGAAATTGGTGGAAGCGGTTCCAGAATTTTAATTGCCGTTTTAGAATTTGGAGGGGAGACCGATGAAAATCCATTTTTGTTTTTGAAAATATCTTAAACTGGAATGTAAAAAGACTAACGTCTGGTATGGAATGGGAAATCCAACAACATGTTGTAAAATTCCGGAAGTATCAAAATTCCAGGTGTGGCACTAATTAAGGCGGATTAGAGGATGTATAACTTTTATCACGATTTTATACTTTCCATGATACAATGTGCGACAAGCTAGACACCAGCCACCGACAATCTGGCCACCGTGCGAGCCACCGACAAGTTAGCCACCTGCCGTCAGCAACCAAATAGATAGCCACCCGCCACCAAATAGATAGCCACCAGCCACCAAATAGATAGCCACCCGCCGCCAGCCACCAAACAGATAGCCACCCGCCGCCAGCCACCAAATAGATAGTCACCCGCCGCCAGCCACCAAATAAATAGCCACCAGCCACCAAATAGATAGCTACCCGCCACCAAATGAATAGCCACCAGCCATCAAATATATAGTCACCCGCCGCTAGCCACCAAATAGATAGCCATCCGCCTTGTTTGGCGGGGCTGACTGCTCCAAAATATAATTACAGAACTGGTCTGGCTGGCCTTAGATAACTAACTACCTTATCTGCCTACCCGGCGGTAATCTACTTCTGTGCCTGTCCGGCAAATGAATTCCTGTGCAGCCATTACTAAACTGCAATTAACTACCTAACAACAACAAGCTAGGAAGTTAATTTTCTGTGGGCTGACTGCCCTTTTATTTACAACTTAACTGGAGGTTTGGAGCTGTCTGCTCCCGCCCCGTTTACAAGTAAAATTACAATAATTGGAGGACGTGACCACCAGCGACTAATCTGACCGAACAATGACAGAAGATAAAGACAATGACACAAATCTGACATGGACTTGGCTCAACACTTTGGCAAAAATACAGATAAAATATATAATAATCGTAATTCTATACAGATATCTCATTGACTCCGATCCATCACCGTTCGTCCAGAAAATCCCAGCCTCCAGATCTCACGACCGTCATTACCGTCTCGACAATCCAGCCCCAAATTATCAGTGTCCATACTGAGAATTTCCTTACAAGTTCCTCCCAATTCCACTAACAGGGTACTCCAGAAATGATCACTGATGACATCGGACTTCACTCCTCCGGGGTCCACCACGACGGTACTCCAAACACAAGCACGGATGACATCGGATTTCACTACTGGATACTTCCACTGGAATGTGCTGATGCTGCTCACATCCAGAATTTATATCAAACGAACAAACCTTCCAATGTGGTATTCTTTGCTGCTACTGCTGGCTGTGACTCCCGTATGGTCTCCACTGCTGGGATAACTGACTTTTCCTTGACACAATCCTCAGATTAGACTACCGAAGGCATCCTGGGGTAACTGGAGATTGAAGGCGGATGGGTCTCCAGCCATTACGACCATGCCATTTTCGTCTCGACACGCTGCTAGCCACCATATAGATAGCCACCCACCGCCAGCCACCAAACAGATAGCCACTTGCAGCCAGCTACCAAATAAACTGCTACACGCCAGGCAGGGCTCTAGTAATCAAGTAGTCAGCATGAAGTGTCTCTGACAAAATGGTAACATTTATTTATTTTACTCTCGGGTCTACAATATTGTCGAGTAGGGTAGTGTAAAGTAAATCCAATACATTTGCAGAGTGGACAACAAAATTCTTAAGTTTTTGACAAAAGTGGATTTACTAATGCCTGACATTAAAAAACTACGGCAAGTTCAATTTTCCTGTACCATTGAAGATTTGCCAAACCCAATCTGTTTAAAACAAATTTAATCTACGTAGGTTGAAACAGCACTAATCAAATTTCAGTTTGCTCGTAATAGTACGATAAGGTAAAACTTTGAAAATTAAATAGAACCCGGGTGTTCTAAATTAAAAAATATTGTATTTAAAAACCGTCAAAATAAAGAATTTTCGCTCTAAAAAAATTGCTCACATGCAATTTCAGTTCTGACTTCAACATAGTTTGTAAGATATGTACCTACAAGCCCACAGTCCTTAACATGGTATATTAGGGCTTTGTGTATTTAGAAATAGACGAAAAACCGTCAAATTAAGGAATTTTCGCTGAAAAGCCATCCTTTTGACGCTCTAAAAAAATTGCTCACATGCAATTTCAGTTCTGACTTCAACATAGTTTGTAGGATATGTA
>JAQIWX010000721.1:0-14127 GCA_034696785.1 Lepidocyrtus cyaneus | reverse complement strand
CTGGACTCATTCTACGAGATCAATTTACGCTTAGTCCGCAAGTCAGTGGAAATCGCGGGCCCCTGTCCCTGGGACAGCGACACGAATTTACGAGCGGTCAGTACGGGAGTGGATGAGGACGTTGTGACGGTCTCAGCCGGAAAGGATTTTGCACTGTTGAGAACACAACATGGGAGGGTAATAAGAAGTTAATAGTGCTTCACTTCACTTCAATTCAATGACGCTATCATCAAGTTACAAAGCTGTAGTTTTTTTTTTAAAATAATTTACTCAAATATGGTTAACAATTATTACAGATCATGTATTGCGGGAAAGGATCCAGCCTGGGTCAAAAATCTGCCTTAGCCAAATGCTCGAAATGGCTGGAACTGGGACTGAGCAAGTGTCCTCGTTTTGTCCAGTGCGCAGTTGGACATGAAGGGATCCATTCTTTGCTGTTGACTGAAGATGGCACTGCGTATTTTGTGGGGACGCCGAAGCGCGGAGAGGATGGGGATCAAGGTAATTTTAACTTGCAAATTAGGAATTTACCCTAATGTACTTCAATATGTAATGATGATAGGTTAGCAAAATAATAATTATATTATTATTATTTATATTATTTATAGCGAAAATTCGGAGAGTAGCAAAAGCATCAAAACCCAAGAAGGTCATCCGGATGGATGGACATGACATCACGTTCGTTGCCTGCAACAATGGAACATCCGCGTTCATCACCAGAAGTGGAGATGTTTACATGTACGGAAAAGACACGACTCACTGTGATTCCGCCAGCGGCTATCTGCTCGGCCTTCGGGGGGTCTTTGTCACGCAAATTGCAATGGGCAAAGCTCACAGCGTCATCCTAACAGGGGATGGGAAGGTCTACACCATGGGCATAAACAACAAGGGCCAGTGTGGCAGAAGTTATCTTCAACTGAAAGAAGGTGCTGGATTTAGAAGTCAAAACATATTGATTGATGTTTGACTAACTAACTGTGTTGTGTAATAATAATGAAATTGGCAATTTTTAAACTTCAAAGATGGGACTGATATACTGGAGGAGGATGACGGGGAGTGGGAGGATGGGGCGGTAGCCAGCAGCAGTACGGTTTGTCCACCACCCGAGCAGGAAGGGATGTGCCCGGCGGGTTCACATCGTTGGAAACATGAGCAGTGCATGGTGTGCACTGTCTGTCGGGAGTGTACGGGTTATGGAAGTGCGTGCATTTCCGCTTTACGACCGGATCGAAATCCAGGGCAGTACGTAACTTGAGCTTAAGTGAATCTAGTGATGGTTTTAAAGCCGGGTTGATTCGCAAATATTCAACTGAAGCAATTTTCTTTTCTTTTCAATAGGGAGTGCGGCTGTGGAGTTGGCGACGCCGGATGCGCCGAGTGCGGCTCCTGTAGAACTTGCGCCAGAGAAGGGATTGAAGATCAGGATTATCTTGTCATGGATCCACAAAGAGCCGCTGACCCGGCTGTTGCAGATCTCATAAATCTAGAAGAAGGTACATGTAGCCTTGATGCTTGCTTTATTTGAACCCTGATGATCGTTATAAGGTTAATCTAACCGTGAAGGTATTTTATTTTTTTAGATCGTGCTCTTCCACCCGAAGAATCTCAAGAAAGACGAAGCGGTGCTGGGAAGCCGAACGCATTATGCAAATCATCGAAACCTAAAAGTAAATTTTAACCTCCACAGCTTAACTAATAATAATGTATTGTATCCCGTCCGATTGCAAAATTGTTCTCGTATTATGTAATAACGATTTTTTTATCTTTGATTTTTTAGACAAGGAAAACTCCATGACTTCATTCCCCCCTTGTCGCCTTAGCCTTCCGACTTCCAACTCAATTTCCCAAATTGCTTGCGGACTTCATCATTCTGGTATTTTAACATTAGTTTGTTGTGACTTGCTCCAGTGCCACACTTCACTTCCAATCAATGATAAAAAACTTTTTCCATGATAATCAAATGATTTTCTTCTCTTCCGTTTGTTTTTAGTGTTCATGGACGTGAAGGGCTCTGTGTTTGTCTGCGGCAGTAATTCTTTCGGACAGCTAGGACTGGGTGATCTGGCTCCTCGGCACACACCCGTCAAGATGAGATTCTCCGACAGCAACGTAAAGATCATCCAGATTGCGGCGGGAAGCTATCACACCGTCGCACTGGATTCCAACGGGGTCGTTTATACGTGCGGCGCCCATGCAAAGGGACAACTGGCAAGGGCCCCTGAAGGAACTGACGTGGATCCATTGTGGTTCGCTAAGATGAATGCGATTCAAAACGTTGGTGCGAAATTCGGCCGGAGGGTATCCTGGATAGGGGCCACTGGGGACTCCACCTTCATTAGACTGGAAGCCAGTTTGATTAGTCAGAAGATTTTGAAGAAGTCCACCGTCACCGCCAATTTATCCTCCATAAGTAAGTGCAGTCGTTAAAAAGTATTCACCGTGTACGATTTTCTCCTCCGTCCTTATCATATCCTTAAATTTTACTTTTTGCTCATTCTAGTGATAATACCACCCCTGACCACCGGCAAGTCGACGACGGTAATCATGATAAACAGGCGGGACGGGTCCTGCTCCTACTTCGAAGGGGAAAGTAGCATCCCCCTCCCCACCAGCGCCGCCACACTCGACCCCATTTATGACTTTCTGTGGGCCTATGAATGGAGGAAGCACACGATGAAGTGCCACAATGTCATTGCTTCCTCCGTTCGAAACTCCCACGTTGAGGCCAACATGTGCTTGATGAAGCCCCCGTACGCCATCCCAATCGCACCCAACTCCACTTTAGAGCGGTGGCAGGCGGGCGCTAGTATGCTGGCCTGCATGGATACCCTAATTGCCGCTCACATTCAAGGCCTTACGGTTCATCACGAGGAGCAAGGGACTGTTCCCGTGCTGGCAAAAATGTACAGCCGGGATGACTACTCCGCCGTGTGCCGCTTCGAAAGTCACGGAGGGGGCTGGGGCTACTCTGGGCATTCCATTGAGGCCATGAGGTTCTCCTGCGATGCGGACATTTTGTTGGGCGGTTTTGGGCTCTTTGGAGGTCGAGGGGAATATTGTGCAAAAATCAAGGTAAACATAATTAAGACAATCCAACTACTTAAGGGACATCGAGTTAATTAAAATTTTAACTAATAGTAATGGAATCTGTATTCGGTGATTTTTTTTCAGGTCTTCGACATTGGTCCGGAAGGAGGTGAAGTTGAAGGTGATGGGGAGCTGTTAGCGGAAACGGAAGAGATCCCGTTTGACTGCGGGCCCCGCCAAAAGTATCGGATGATGTTTGAGGATCCCGTCCCATTACAGGCGGGACGCTGGTACGTGGCCTGGTCACACATTAGTGGACCTTCCAGTGATTGTGGCTCCAGCGGCCAGAGCACGGTTTCAACAGACGATCAGTAAGAGCGTTTATCCATGTTTAAGGGTGATTTGTTTGGGTTGGATGTAATATGGAAACTAATATTTTGCTTTAACTTTTGCATATGAACAGAGTCACATTCAGTTTTAAATCATCCAAAAAGTCAAACAATGGAACTGACGTGAATGCCGGCCAGATCCCGCAAATACTCTACAGACTCATGACTTCCGATAGCTGCACCTCCGGAACAAAAACAAAGCAGTCTAACGAGCCTGCCTACCTTCTGACAAATGACTTTGTTTCAAACTTTACTCCGGTAAGTGGCTATTTGATAAAATTCCCCTGACTGGGAATTAAATTAAATTAAATATTTTTACTTACAATTAATATAATTTTATATCTAATTTACGAATACAGGGAAGTGTCCAAGTTCTCATGTCACTCATCAAATGGTGTTGGGAGGAGCTACAAGCAGGCTATCCCGACTCCAAGGATACATTTTCCGCGACCTTGATGAAAACTGTGACACGCTCCTGCCTTCGCCTAATACAATTTAGCATAAATCAGGCGTATCCTTTTAAAGGTAATGTGATAATTTTTAGCATTGTCGTAAGTAGTCTTGGACAATAAATGTCAACCGAGGAAGTAACTTATTTATGAACACATTATTTTTCT
This sequence comes from Lepidocyrtus cyaneus, assembly GCA_034696785.1. Lineage (NCBI taxonomy): Eukaryota > Metazoa > Arthropoda > Collembola > Entomobryomorpha > Entomobryidae > Lepidocyrtus > Lepidocyrtus cyaneus. The sequence continues at coordinate 10,094 of JAQIWX010000721.1, read as the reverse complement.
AGGCTGTGCCCGTTTGGGACAAATGGAGAATTTGTTAATGGCGGAGGCGATTGCCGATGTCCGGGTCATGTTGCATAACATGATTTCTGTTCAAAATGGTAAAAATCCCTTTAATCTAACCATTATATTTTGTGTTCCGGGTGAATTCAATTGGAAATGTTATACATAAATGGTTTTTACTTGTTCTATGTAAATAGATTGCGAGGATGAGAAGATTAACGCGGCCAAAGAAGAGATAATCAGCCAGTGCTGCAGCACATTTGAAAACTGCTTCCAGGTGTTCTATCCCACCTCCGTCTTGAAATGGGAGTGCCTTGCGAACTTCATGTACCTTTATTTGGAGCATGGTTCCAAGTACGCCAGAATGTTGGGCTCCGTCGTTGGAGCATTATGTCGTTGTCGAGGCCAGCTGCTTGGGATTTTCCCCGTTCTCAGTTCCATAGTTAAGCAAAGCCCGGACGAAAGTGTACGTAACTGAAAGCTTAATTAAATTGTGGGATTTGTTAATTATAAATGGAATATGCAAATTATGTAATGAATCTGTTCTGCTGTTTTGTTTTTATAGCTGACGTTCGTCACCAACACGGAGGGGGGGAAGTTGAAGCAGCCGGCAAATAATCGTTTGCTAGTTGGGCAAATGGCTTCCAGAAATGACATGGAAGGGTTTGTAAAGCCCTCCTGGTCCTTCTGGGAAGTGATGCAGAATCTGTTGACGATAATAAATACGGACGAGTCAGTCAACAAAAATGGGTCGACGTTAGTCCTCGTCCATAACTCATCCCTTCTCCTGGCTAAATTGATGGAGGAGCTTGTTTCCCATGCTTCTGGAGTTTATGTAAGTAGAAACCCTTTTGTTTCCTTTTAATTAATTAATTAATTAATTAATTATTGCAAATTGAGAATCGTTGAGAATTATTCACTGATCGAATACCGATTTTTTTTGCTTGTGTTTAGGCGGAATTGGAAAGCGTGATTGGTCAGATTATTGTAGCCACACCTTGTAGATTCACACGGACCAATCAGAGTCGAACATGGAACACCGGAAATGGCTCCCCCGATGCGGTTTGCTTCACAGTGGATCAGCCCGGTGTGTCCATATTTGGTTGTTGTATTTACTCCGGTACGGGGACGTACGAATATGAGGTGGAGCTTTTCCAGGAGGTAATGTCTCAACAAGGATTCGTAGTTTTATTTAAAACAACATTTAAATTTGCTTTTGCAGTATAAATTGAGACGACCCTAATTGTTTTTTTTTCTTTTTCAGGTTGATGAACTAACAATTGAAAACTGCGACCAGCCAAACCCGAAATGGACGGCGATAGAGATTGCTCGAGGGAGCTTCGATTCGGACGAATGTGTTGGAGATATTGCGGAAATCCGATTCCCAAAGTCCATCCAGCTAAAGGCTGGAACAAAATACGCCATTCGATTGAAAAACCATGGTGGGAGGACCTGCAATGGAGATGGGGGAGTTTCAGTGCTCCGTTGCTCGGATGGCACTACCTTCACATTCAGCTCCTGTCCTTTGAGTTTTAATGGGACGAATCAGATTCGTGGCCAGATTCCTCATCTGCTATACTTCCGGTATGATCTTACTTATTCACTTACTTTACTTACTAATTTTGCCAGGTTGATGTTTGTAATCTGTAAATTTAATTTAACTTAATGCATTTAATGATTGATTATCCAGAAATCCGGATGATTCCGACGCCCGACAGAAGGCCAAAGCAGTGGCGGAGATGCAAGCACGAAAATGTGCGTTGAGAGCTTGCGCCGCCGTCTTTGAAAATGCTAAGCGGACCATGGAGGCTGTGACAAGCCAGGAGCGGATTTTGGAGTTGTCGTTAAATTCCCTCGTTACGACTTTGTTGCCTTCGTTGCTCGCCCATTTGCCCCACTTGGCAATGTCAGATCCCCGGGTATGAAATTGCTCATGTTTAAAAAAAAATATTTAAAATGCGCCATACTTAAGCGGAAGTTGGAATGATTTATTTGATTCATTTTGATTTTCAGAGCTCCGTGGAACTACTCCAGCTAATTAGTTTACTGTTACCCCCAGTCTCGGACTTGAACAACAAAATTCTGTGCGATAAGAAGGAAGCCGGTGGTGAGGAGAAAGATGGGCTAGTTCGGAAGCAACTTGTGCCAGACGGAAGTAATCCGGAAACGTATTACTCTTGGGTTGAAAGTGAACATCCGTACAAGCCCGCCGTTATTTCCCATTACAAGTGAGAAATGTTTTCTAGTCATGAATGAAGCCCAACTCAACTTTTGTGACCTTAAAACATATACACAGTGCTATTTAATTATTCTTTATTTATTTATAATTAGTTTTTTATTCCGATCTCTGTTTCCTCGTTCCGCACAGTCAAGACTTTATTTTTTTTTATTTGAGAAAGCTGATATTATTTTTTTTGTATTTTTATTTATCGTTCAAAATAAAATATTTTAATTGCCACGTAATTGTAGCCGTATTTTATTTTTTATTTATACATTTTGCTTTGTAGTTTTAATTTAATTGAAATCCCAATTTGATTATGATCCTTGCTTTTGTTTAATTTTTTGCATTTTTTAAATGTTTACCTAAATAATGAACAATCCTATTTATTCTCCTTAACCGTTCCTTCTAATGACCATTAAAACTAAGATTAGCCTTCATAAAAAATTGAACCGTCAACCTCTACCCAGCAAATATTTACCCCAAAAATTTGTTTTATCCAGGGTAACGTTCCCCTCCGCAGTTCAGCTCATTACCGTCGAGTTCGATCCCAGATGCTGCACCGCCCAGGCTGAAGACAGCGTCCGGATGTATGTTCCCTACGGCGCCCTAACTTCAACGACCACCCCCTCCTTTACCTCCCACTTGAATAAACAACACCAACCGGACAATTTGGCTTTCCAGGTCAAGCCAACGGTCACGAATTCGGGAGAGAACTCGTCGGAAGAGCCGCAGTGTCTATTTTCCTACATTCCAATAATGGAACGATTTAGCGGGAGCGAGAACTGGCCGAAAAGGGCGGTCATCCTTCCAGGTAAACTTCCAGGCATTCCAAATCGGTGAAGAACTTACATCATTTCCCTGGTCTCTCGCTTGAATCTGTTCCATATTTTTTCTTCTATTCCATTCCAGGAAACGAAGTACTCTTCTCGCTGGAAACGGCATCCGACTACGCGCGAACGGATAAGCAGCACTACTTCGGCTTCCGTTGCTTGGTCACGGGATTCGAGTGGAAGGAATGTTTTGGTTTGGCTCGATTGGAAATGGAGCTGGCCTACTTGGGTGGATTCTGCGCACATGAGTTGATTAAAAAGGATTTAGTTCTTCCTCCAGTGTCTGGTAAGCAATTAAAACTAAATCATAAAAGTATTATTACTACTTTCATCGCATTTGTTTATGATCATGATTAATTTTTTTTGTAATTGTCCTCAATTTTATTCAAATTAAAGCGGAAGAAGTAGAAACCTCTATGGAGACCAGCGTCTACGATGACAAGATGATCGACATTTGTCTCAAGCATCACGCTCTCTTCGCCAAAGGAGTAGGCCTTGAGTACTTTCCCGGAGTTCAAGAAGCGCTGGATGGGATAGTTCCGTTAAGGTAATGAAAATGTTCACAACATTTTTATGTAGCTGATACAAATATTTAATGCTTGTAAGATTTTTTTTTGCTGTACGAGAAAAGGAAGTGAGAAATCTTATTCCAGCTCGGATTATGTAACATGAATGCATACATATATATTTTTATTTTTAAATATTTCAACCACCGCACTGCATCATCGTTATAGAGCCGGTGACCACCTGTCGAATCCCACCTTGTTGTGGGTTGTTAACCCAATTCCAACCACAGTCATTTTCATTTTACATAGGAAGTATCAATTGTTTCCGTGGTCAACTGCTACAACACATCATATTGCATTAATGCCCTTATTTACGATCGGTTGACTTTCACATGTCATATTTGTATTGGACGGTGATGATGATGATGATCAAAAAGGATTACGGATTAAAATAACTTAATCTCCTTCATAAAAGCGGATTTGTGGTCTTGGGAATGTTTACTCGACCAAGTCATTCCGTTTAGTTTCACTTTTCATTGCAATTGCAAGTAAGGAGGGAGCATAATTTTCCCTTTCATATATCTCCTTAAAAGATTTCTTGTCATCATCATCATCATCATCATTGTAGGAGCATTAGATTCCTCTGTCTCTGTCATAATGATTATTATGTAATGTTCAAATGCGAACTATTATTTAGGGTCGTTCATGGTTGGTGGTGGTGGCGTTCCTCTTATCTCGTATCATCTTACCATAATCATCCCTCTCCGCTCATGTGTACGTACATCATCATCAACATATCCCATCATCATCATTGCATATTGATTTCCTCAACCTTTTCTTTTCTTTTATGAAATGTGAGATGGGAAGAGTGACTGTTGTATGGTCGCCTTGGTGGCTACCTGTGCGGTTTTCAGGATTCATCCTTGTCGCTTTCCATTTCAATGCACATCCTGAAGTAATGCCTTCATTTTTAACGAGATTAGATTACGTAATAGTAAGTTGTCTACCGTCATATATTTATTGTACCTACTACTTTAGGAGGGGTAGGAAAGGGTTTCTTTCTTTTAACAGGAAAAATCTTCCCGGAAAGTTTTTCCCCTCCATTTTCTGTAATAATTTCCTATTCAATCCATCTTATCAAATCATCCGTGTTTGGAAAAAATTCATGATGATGATGATGATGATCCTTCCTATTTCTAATATTTTCTGTTGCTGTATTTTTTATGCCCCCCCGACAAATGTATGGCTGCCCTGGCCCGGCCCAACAATATGAGCGGGGGCAGGAAATTATTTTACTTACACTCCAATTCTTCTGACATTAATGGATTTAATTTGGGGAACAAGTTACAAACGGTTTTGTGGCAGCTTAGGAAGAGTTTGTTGTTTTAAGACATTTCAGTTCTTTCCTCCTTCCTACTTCCTTTAAGGAAACCGTAAAAAACAACCACAGCTATTTATGTACATTTTGATTGAATGTGTATGGCTTGGGAAGGATGGAAGGATGATTAGTTGTGAGTTGAAAATGAAATCATGATTGGATGTGTTTATTTTTTTGGGGTGCTTGTTGGATGTTGGAATGGATATTCTTCCGATCCGCTTACAACTGTCGTCTTTCTGACGTACGAATGCAATTCAAAAATAAGGAGGGATTTTAGACGTTGTCAGTTTTTTTGTTTCTCTTTTTTCGAAAATGAGGTTGACTCGTCAGCAAAAAGGAAAGAGGATTTTAGAATAATATATAGAGCTGATAGGAAACAGATGCTGATTGGGGTTGTTCGTTCGATATATGGGAAATGGGAATCCTTAATAGTACTTTCAAATGATTGAGATGCTGACTTGGTAATAAATCATTACGTCAGGAATTGTATCAAAATAGACAACTGAAAGCCCTGGAGCTACAGTTTAAATATGGATATTGTGTCATTAGGGCTCAAAAATTAGCTGTGCATTTAAAAAAATGTTTTATTGCGAACATTCAGTGTAAATTATCTTCAGTATAATAATTATCATAATAAGTAGACTATATAATAGGCTATTTATAATATAATATAATATATATTTTTCTTATTGATTTCGCAGCTAACCTAGAATAATAATAATTAGGTATAGGTATGTATTTATTTTATTTTTTATAAATTAACAGTTTTTGACTTGAATAATCATTGTCCAAAAGTGAAATGGTGCCTGGTTGGCAGCAAACCTTATAAAAAAATTGGGAGATTTTAGCGACAGTGCAATAATGGAAAGGCTCATTATAACTTAATTACACAAGTATAAATATATATATTTATCAATGTTTGGCTTACAGTTTTTTTACTAACTATGTACGTTTTAGTTAATTAATTCGCGAGGCTTTATATTTTTTTGTGGGGGGGAGGAAAAGCTCTCATTCCGATTTGATGTGTATTTTCCGACAGCCGAACCGAAACATCCACATCATAAATTGAAATCATTGCATAACACAGTTTTACATTTAACAACTTTAATTTGAGTTGAGAGTTTTACATGCAAAATTGAATTCATTTTTTTTTTATAAAAAAATAATTTTCCACGGGGAGGGATTTTTTTTTCTCCGCTAAAACTGACTTTTCCCCTCATTCCTGTCAGACCAGGAAGGGATGGATGGGAGTGGACGCTTCTGAGTGTCACTCCCAGTCGTTCCGTTCCTTCCTCCACCAGCGTTGAGCATGGAAATGGTGCTGGCAGCGCTGCTCCCTCCTCGGCTTGGCGATGAGTCCACGTGCGAAGCGGAACGTTTCAGCTTCTCCGAGAGTGGGAGTCGGGGATGGCTTTTGCTGCTCACGCGGTTGTCCACATCACTCCGGTGGATGATTTTGACTGGGGTGGAAACTGTCGTGGTGAGGGAGGGATTTGAGGATGACAGCAGCTCATTCTCCTTCAGCTTGCTCAGCAGTCTCGGCGAGTTGTGGAAGCTGCTGGAGTGCGGAATACTAATTGGCGGCGGAGGGACTGCGATCGTGATCGTGTTATGGTGGGAATGTGAGATGGGCTGCTTGATTGGCGAACTTTGTGCACTGACGGAGGAGGAAGTTGGCTTATGTCCTTCTTGGGAGGCATTGTTGGACAGCTCGGCGTAGACATGGGTCTGGACGTCTTTGGGGTCCGTGTATTCACAAAGGATTGGCCCATTGTTGAACGGGCGTCGGGCGGCACTGAGGAAAGCCTTTTTGAAGGGACTTAGCTCCCGACTATGCTGTGACAGTTTCCCGGGACTAGTTGGGTTGTTATCATTGGAGGGAGAGGATGTCGTCGTCATTGTCGTACCCACGGTGGTACTATGGCTATTATTTCGCTCTGAATGATGAAGATGCGGCGTCAGTTCGGAATATATGTGCATGGAGGAGTCCGAGGGATCAGCGTACTCGCAGAGGGGCGCAGTCTTGACTTTGTTTTTTATCTGAGCATACCGTTGTATAAGAGGCACTCCGGAGGGGGGAGAGGATGCGGGTAGCGGGGGCGGGCTATCAGTCACCGGGCTGGAGGCATTACTTGGCGAACTTTTGTGTAGTTGCGGATCGGAGCCTCCGATGGAGACGCTCACCCCGGCGGAAGTGATTTGGCCTACTGGGGAGGATGAACTGGAGGGGAGGAGACGTGCTGTGGAGGCCGTCGTGGACTGGTCATTACACATTGTGACGTCTGGCGGACTAGATAAGCCTGTGGAGCTGAGCTCCTTCACTTGGATGAGGTCATACAAGTGGTCAATGGTTTCTTTGGCATCCCAGAAGGAATCCGGGCGGGACAATTTTTCCCGGAGGCCCTCCAGCACCTCGCTGCTCAGTTCGGTGGGCATCGTCTGCACCCCCTTGTCCTCCATTTCCACGTCCTCCAGTAGCACTGACCTTGGTCTGGAGGAGGCGGACGTGTTGTTTTGTTGATGATGCTTGAACACAATGTCGGCGTATTCCCCTCCACTCATCGACTTCGGCATGGCAGTCTTTTTCCCTTGAGCATTTTCCAGATTTTGGAGGGCCCCGTCGGACGGGGACTTTTTCCGGGGTATCTTCTTCCTGCACAGGAATACGCACATTGTCACGAGCAGGGAGGCAATGATGAAGATCCCCATGGCGGCGATGAAGTAGGCCAGGACACGGAGCCGGTTTGGGAGCTGCGGCGTCCCCGGAATGGAGTCCTCGCTGGTGCTCCCAATCTCCCTCACCTCGTTCATGCACATGTACACATTGGAATCACAGAGCAGGTTGAGGGCATCATAAGGCAGCATGTTAGAGTCTGTGGAGTTGACATGGCCGAATTGGACTAGGCAGGCGAGGACCTTCTCATTCACGGGACACCTGCTATTGTTCAATATTTCCTGGTGGAACCACACCCGGGAGCCATTAGTGGACAAATATGAGACGAAGGTGTTGCCGCAGTCGCATTGCTGCAGGAATGTGTTGTTCTTCACGCTAATGAAGGGAGTGTCGGAGGAGCCGGTGGCTATAAAGTCCCGTTCCACCTTGCCCCAGCTATTCCCACTGATTTCCACGGAGGGATCCTCCTCATTGTAGTGGGCCAAGTCGATCCCTCTCCGGGCCACGTCCTTGAACGTATTGTTGGAGAGGGTGACCTTTGACCAGGTCTTAATGACGAAGCCACTATTCACCACTTTCGTAAACTCCGAGTCCTGTATGGTGACCGTCGCCACTGAGCCACTCAAAGCGTCCTCCTGCAGCACTTGGATCATGGAGCCCATCCAAATCATTTTGTTGATTGCGGAGGCCACCCCATTCCGCGAGATACTTATGATGGTGGAGTTGAGCACGGTCAAGGTGTCAATGATGGTTTGGCTGTAGAAGGCTTCCGAGTCGATGTTGTCGATCTTGCTCCCCTCGATAGTCACCAGGTCCATTTTGAGCGCGTAGATGAAGCGTCTGGCGAAGGACTTTATGTTACAGTTGAGGAACCGGATGCTGTGCACATAGGAAGGGAAGGTCTTCGTGGGGAGGCTGTCCATCACGCATTGGTTGAATAGGATGGAGACCTGGGTTGGACTCCCGTGGCTGGAGTACGAATCTGGCAAATCAACAAAAAAACGAACATTTTTGTTTAGAAAAAATCTGACAAAAAAAAATATTTTTTTTTTCGCCCACCACCCCTGCCCATTTCTAGCAGCCGCTATGCTCTTCCCTACCTACCCAAGTCATTGTTAATTATTTCGTAATCGATGTGTAAGCTCGATGTGTGAATTTTAGTTCATTATTTCAAGACCAATGACATTTCAAAAAAGGGAGATGCAACGCAACGAACTCGGCTCGATGCATTTATGCATGTTCCTTCATGAGAGCAAATAAGTTACGTGTCTTTTTTCTGCGTGTAATTAGATTTCCCCATTGTCTTTTCCCCATGCTGGGAGTGGAGTAGTGAAATTTTGACATGAGTTGAGTGTGCATTCCCTAACAATTATTATTACGGTTCGGCTACCTCCACCTCCACCATCTCAAACAATGAGCGCAATCATCCACACCAGCTGTACATTTGCGCACTCCCAGAGAACAGTAAAAAAATCTATCTTTCTTCTGGGGAAGTCGTAAAACTGCAGAATAATGAAATGAAGGAAGGTCTCACATTCGAGTAAAACGATCAGTGTATATCTATCTATTGAGGTGCTCTTTTTTTTAGATAACTACTGAGACGTGCATGAATTTATTTTAGATTGATAAATATGCTATGCTCCATTGTTGTAGTGTTGGCAGACATGTAATGTTGAATGTAATGTAGGGTGGGTGGGAAAAAGCCTCTCAACAATTTTCACATTTATGGCAAGCTCACTCACTCACCAACTCATTAACAACAATCAAGAAAGGAAATGAGAGGAAAACGCTCGTGAATCCAGGATACTTTTTTTTTTGAAAGTTGACTAAAAAAGAAGGAAAATGTGGATTTTACAAAAAAAAGTTAAATACTTCTACATTGTTGCATTGTCTTGTATTATATCACACAGGTATCATGGATGGTTAAAAAACACCAATAACTTCCCCGGTAATAACAAGCTGCATATTATAAATAATACAGTTGTTTGGTGAATAAACGACGATGTTGGCGCCTACGCCTACTACCACCGGCTCCCAAAAACCAACATCAAATTCCGCTCATTTTACTGCAGAAACGAAAATGAATATGAAAAGGCATGGGAAAAAATGCACTTGACTAGCATGTTTTCATCAGGTTCTAATCATAGTATTTGTCGCTGCTTATTTATGCATATGATATTGTAATTGGGATGAAAGTGGGATTATTAGTATAAAAAAAAACATGCGTTGTTTGTTATGTATTACCTCTGGTTGCGAACGCGGATTCCTGAATGTTGAATTGAGTTATGTTGAAAAACTCGACTTGGAAGTGGGAGCCATCCACAGTGGCCAGGAAGTCGGGATGGAGGACGACGGCGGAACAATGCTCGAACCTCCACGTCCAGTGCTCCTTCTGCACAAACAGGGATGAGTGCTTGATATCGCGAACTCTTCCAGGCGGTTTGAGATGAGCGATCTGACAAAAACAAAATGACAAATAAAAAAT